>JANBQQ010000011.1:50313-72604 GCA_027577275.1 Coemansia sp. RSA 988 | reverse complement strand
GCAGCCGCAGCCGCAGCCGCAGCAGCACGTGCTTCCTCCTCCTTTTCGAGGGCTTCGCGCTTTCGCCGCTGCACCTCCTTCATCCATTCAGGAATATTGGCATCTTCAGCGTCGTCATCATCAGCACCATCTTTGCTGCTCGTCGCGCCCACAGCACTGCCAAGTCGTTCACTAATACTCTGCAGAGCGGATTTGGCGGACGGCTTGGAATCTGCACCTTGTTGCGAAGTCACCTCGGCACTAGGACGCAGGCGAATAGATCCCATGCCCGCTTCGGGAGAAATACGATTGCTGCGTCGGTTGCTGCCTAGCTGGCTATCAAGCAGCGATGACCGCTTGAACGTCTTCCCGCCTGCCATAATCTCCACAACGCCGTTCATAGACGTGGTGTCTGCTGGCGCCTCGTTGATAGACTCGGGACGGCTCTCACTCGACGATCGCGAAGGGCTGCTGGTTCTCGGCCCGCCGCTCATTCCCACCGGCGGCACAAATGATGTCAGCATGATCGACCGACGGTTTGCCTTCTTCGCCCCTGCAGAGGCCGGAGATACCACCTCGGACAGACGCCCGCGCCCATCTGGACTCATGCCACTGTTGCGGCTGCTCCGCTTGGAGTTGGTGTTAAACCGCAGGCTCGAGCTTCTGCTCAGAGTTTGGCCCTGCGTATTGCTACCTGCGGCGCCTGCTGTGCCCAGTAAACCGCCAAGCCCGGAATGTTCGCTTGTCGGCTCGGCGATGGTCGATTCGGGCACCTGCGGGAGCTGCTCTGAGCTAGCCACCGACTTCGTATAGTTATCCGGCCTATCGCTAATAGGCATATTAGCCAAGGATTCCTCCTTGGCGTCAGTCGCTGCATCGGAGGATGGCGATAACGCAGTGCCATAAGACCTTGTGTAGTGATGTGCGTCGGAGTCGCCTTTAGACTCTGCCATACGATCTGCTTGACTGTTACCGCTTACCAGACTGATCATAAAATCTTCGTCGTGGTTAGTACTACGCGGAGTTGCGCCAGACTCGTGTTCCTTCTGAGAAGGTTTTGTGTTGTCATAATCCGCAGAGATACTGCTCATGAAATCGTGTGCACCGCTGGCTCCAGCAGCATCAGAAACACCATCCTGGGCCTGCTGTTTCTCACCAACACTCCGTGAAGGAACTTGGTCGCTGCTTTCTACGTCTGCAGCTTCAACTTGTGGTGTGTCATCACGCTTGGCCGCATGATCGTCGGTGGGCGATGATAGGTCGATGATGTCCAGAATCGAAGACGACAATGTCTCCTGTTGCTGGGATTCCTCTACACGTGTTTCTTCCTTTGTTGGTGACTGTTCGTCCGCCGTTTGCGTTGGTTCTATCCTAGGCGATGCGTGGACGCTAGGCGACTGCGTCTCGTTGGCCTCAACAAACACATCGTTGTCCACGGACGAGTTCGACGCACCCGAAGCCGACTTGTCGACTGTCGGCAAGTGTGACGCTGCAGTGGACTGGCGCTCAGCAGAGAATCTCTCTCCGTTGTCAGCAGTAGTAAGCGTCTCTGTATCAGTCCCTGAGTGCCTACGGTCTTCATCATCTGGCACCCCTTCCTTACCAGAAGACGCAGTAGTAGCACTCCATCCATTATCCGCCTTTTCCTCTTTTATTAGGTGGTTGCTGTCTGCCTTCTCATGATTGCCATCGCTAATCTTCTCACTGTCCAACTCATCTTGCAAACCCTCTTGTTTAGTAATCTGTGTATCTGAACCATTGCTGTGCTTACGGGCTGGAACCGCTGTTGCAGATGCCTTGGAACCCTTTGCAGGTCGCATTAGTCTCTTGGACCGAAGCGACTTCTTTACTGGCGGCGAATTGTGCTCGCCAGTAGACGAATCCACCATGGACATTTGATAACTGTTTTTTGTTTTTCTCAAAAAGTAGGGATGAGGGGGAGAGAGAGAGAAAGAGTGGATTATAGAGTTGGAAAAAGAAAGAGAGCGAAAAAAGAACAAGCTGTAGTATAGTGTTTTTGGCTTTTAAGAAGACCAGGTGGAGTTTCTTTTTTTACAAAAGACGCGGAGAAGAAACACGCCTTGTCTTGTGCTGCAAGCAGAAAGCACCTTCAACAAGGCGGGGAATGTAAATCAAAAGTCTTTATGAACTTGGCACACTTGCCAATCCACTTTTTTTTTTTTGCATGCAGTGTTGCAATGGGCTGGGACTGTCAAGGCGCAATAAAGGATGTGGTTGATTGGATTAAATACTGGTTATTTGGCGCATTCACAACAAAGAACAAATCGGCTCTAACCTAGGCAAACGACGGCGGAATGGCTTGCGAGATCTCGATGCCAGCTTGGATCTCTTCTGCTGAGAGCGTGCGCTGGCCTGTGGCCTGGCTCTGATACCAAAAGAATACCCACCGCGTGCCTTGCTCGTCAGCCTTAAGCGCACGCGACCTAAAGTGGCCGTTTGATCTGTCAAAGTACCACTTGTTGACTCCATTATCATTGCGCGATCGCCACATGCAGCTAGGACATGCGCGACGGAGCTGCGCCCACAGGATGTCCGCCATTCCAGTCCCCTGTGCCGTTGGCAGCACCGCGAACTTGTCCAGATACGGCAGCGGCTTGTCTGACGTCGGAAGCGACTCATGCGTCGCAACCACCGCTCCCTGGTAGTCGCCAGCAATGATAATCTCGATGCCGCCACGCTTCTCCAGCGCCCGCAGGCGATCAAAGTAGCCCCCGCCATCCAGCGTGCGTTTAAACGAGCTTTCCAGAAGTGCCCTCAATCGCGGCAAGTCGCATGTGTCCACGCTCTTATGGCGCTGGATGCGGAACCCGTGTCGCAGTAGTGTGAAGCGTGTCGGCGGCTGGGTTTCTTTACTAGACACTAGAGAAGCATCTCTATCACTGCCAATCTTGACAAAAGGATAGTTGGACAGGGGCTTGTAGCTCGGCATAGCAGACTGGTTGTGGTCTAGCCCACGCAATGCCGCATTCCTGTCGCGCTGCAGGCGCTGTGCAGCGCTCTTGTGTTGGGTGCCGACGGGGCGCTCGGATATCAGGCCCTTCAGTACTAGCGAAGGGTCCGAGTTCACAGACGCCACGATCCCTGCTGCAGTTGGAGGCAAAATTCCGAGGCATACACGCATCAAATCTAGAGTCTCGGCTTGTTGGCATCCTACAGCAGCCAAGTCCGCATAGTCTTCCTCGAGGTTAATAAACCGATGGAAGGCCTCGCCATCTGTGCTGGTCAGTCCGTCTGAATTTCCCAGCAGGATTAGCCGCGCTAGCAGCAGCGAGAACTCGCCCCGGCTACCCGCCATCGCCTGCTGCGGTGATGTTGACTGCGCCAGAGCCCGGGCCAGCGCAGGCGCCGCCGCCTGTGTCCGCAGCACCTGTACTCGCAGCGAAGAGTCTGCCATCAGTGGCGAAATAATCGGCGTCTGGCCCTGTGCCACCGCCGCGCCGATCAGCTCTGGGTCTACAGACAGCGCAGATGGCATGTATGGACTGTTGAAGAACAGCCCCTCGTTAATTGGACGCGCCTTGCCACCCTCTCTTTCTATTGCATCGGAGAGCTGGTGCACGCGCTTAATAATGGCGCGATATCCGTCATGGCCTCCGTCGCGGGCGCCACTACCTAGCATTACCACAGGCGTGACGCCGATACGCTGAATCTGCGCCAATAGCTTCCCTGTGCGTTCGCATGCACTGTCGCTCTGCAGTCCATCAATAAACACAGCTGCTGTCAGTTTACGAGGTACAGTCTCGAGTGCGGGTGTGCCACTAACCCCTGCACGCGCATACTGCTGTTGTGTATTTGCAGACGGAAGGATCTCGCCAGGGACGAGCTGACTCGGCGTACGCACCGCAGGCTGCTCCATTGCCAGCCTTGCCTGCTGCTCCTCGAACGCACGCTGGCTACGCATGGTCTCTCCGCCGCTGACGCTGTTCAGGAATTTGCGTGCCTCGCGAGGACTTGGGACTGTGCTAAGCACGCTTAAAATCAACTCGCGCTCACGATGGTTGCGCGTATTACCTGGATGCGCTGTTGTTGTAGCTGGTGCGTTAGCATCGGGCACCTGAGGTGATGGCGAGACGCTGCTAAACGATTTGCGGCTGTTCTGCAGAGACGTGTTGCGTACTGCCGTGCTGTTGTATATGGTCTGGCACCATCGCCGATAGCCCAGCGCTCGGGCTCTGTGTGCCTGCATTTCTCTCTTACCACTGTTGACTCGGCAGAAGAATTATTATAGGCGATAATAGCACTTGTGGATAGACTCTACAAACAGAGATTCGCCTTCAGGATAGTGCGCCGTCCTCTGCGTTGGAGGCAATATCAAATACTTGCACTGACAAGGAGCGCAAGTTCTTGGCTAGCATATATGACTGTAATAGCCCTCTAAAAGAGCAATGGATATAAAAGTTGAGAGAAAAAAGATTTTTTTTGTGACGTTTGATGTTATTTGTGACACATAAACTCCGGAACAAGATGATTACTCTATTTTTATAGGGCAGCGCGCTGCAAACAATTCAGCTCTCTTCTGCACTTTCTCTCGCTCGCTATTGCGTGAGCAGGAGTGGATATCTTTTCCGTTTGCCCCGGGCATATTTCAGAACGCGTCTGGAAGCGCCATTGAAACACTGTTTTGTAGTTTCAAGAGGAGCGGCTGACCCACGTGCATGGAACACTTGGTCTTCTAGGGCTGCATCTGTCTGCGGTCGCGACATTGTCAGAACTGCAAAGCCCAATGAGACGCTTCGGGAGAGCTGCATGGAGCTCTGTTGTATAGTTTCAAGTTCATATGGAATCAAGCAGCGTGGCTGCCACCACCCCCTCTTGCCGCATGGATGCACTCTGTATTGCTGCTCAGGACTTTATTTGCCCAGCCATGAACCCCACATTAAACGCTACTATGGTGTGCTTTTTTTTCAAAAATAATCAGCTTGCAACTGTGCATTTGGACCCGGGATACTCATTTGGCAGATGACGCTGCACAGGTCACCCGTCCTGCTGCCCCCCCCCCTTGCAAACATCTTTGATCCCTGCTGGGTTTCTCTAATTCGTTTGGTGATAAGGACTGATTGAGGCGATAAACTCAATCGATATCTATGAAATGCTTGATTTATTGCTTCCTGTGACTCTACCACAGGTTCGCTATGTGCAAATTTAGCTGTTTGGTAATAATTTATTTGCTCTGAAATCATCCATCTATTTCGCCGTCACATGCTAGCTTCTTAATGGACCTGGAGCATTAAATTGTGATCTAATTGAGTGGATACTCGATTGATGATTGATAACAAATGACATTCACTTCTTTGACAAGCCTAAAGTATTGGTGTAAGGTTCTACGGGTCGATACCATTTTGTGTCAGAAGGTACCCTCAGCTTTTTGCATACTTTTCGCATGCTTTTCGCAGCACAAAATAGACACATTGAGACTTATCACCATCCTATTTTACTGTAAAGATTTGGGATTGCTATATAATTTTCTAGCCAGTAACCAGCAACCTGGCTTTTGCACAGCCCACACGTCATTCAAATCCAGATTCCAGAGCAGCACAAGGGTAAGGGGAGCCGAGCTGCGCAGTTCTTGGCGCCCAGACAACAGAGTCGAGCTCCGCATTTTCGGCCCTTTGTTCCCCTGTCAAAGAAGTTGCAACGCACAACTACTTCTTTTCTTCCTTTTCGCTTTGACATACTCTGCGCAAACATATATTAACGAAAGACAGACTAAATTAGATTCTAAATTACAAGCCCTAGCACACGGAATAATGTCAAACGAAATACAGCGACTTGCGAAGAAGCACACGGTTCTTAAACCATGGGACATTGAGACGTTGGTCTCAACTTTTGAGTAAGTCACGCTCGCAATCTGGTCTGAATCTACACCTTGAATTCAATTCGAGGTACTCCTCCCTTTTGAGTTGAGTATGGAAACTGACTCTTGCTGTCTATTGGGACATATTGCTTGCTGTAGTTCCCTAGAGCTGGATTCCAATAAGGGTTTGGACCAACGTAATCTCGTGCCTGCGGTGCAGAGAATAGAACCCGAGCGCCAGTACGATGAGATCCGTAATGCTCTGAAAAAGGTTTCAGTCAGTCGCCCCGGCATGGTCGAGCTGGATGAGTTTGTTGAGGTGAGTTATTTCACACAGACATGGCCCCTTTCTTGCTAACTCAATATCCTTTGCTTTTTTTTTTTGCGAGTATGTGCCTTTGGTCCATAAACGCCAAAGAAGAGTTGCTCTCTTTCGGCACAGCGCTAAATGCGGGCAGTAGTAAATTGCTGCTGTTTCTTATGAGCGAGCAGCGGTGGGTATTACTGGCATAGTCTGATTTCCCGCCATGCAGGGTCATGCCACACATGCGCCAGTACGCTAAATATCCCGCCAAAGGCGCTGCTTTGCAGATTGCTCACACTTTTATCCTCTTTCTCATTCCGCTTGAGCGTTTGGCATCGCACAGGCTGATCACTAAATGTTATCTCCAGACGCACTTTTGGCATCAAATCCTTTTATAAAAGTAGCTGGTTGCTGTTCTGCGCGAAGGCGACAAGAAAGATGCACCTGGAGCGCCAGGCGCAGCCAAATCCGCTCGGGCATTTGAGGGCATCACAAGTGATAGGGCATACGAGCGACGCACGATTTTAAAGTCCCAGCAGAATTCAAGCTCAGCACACACGATTAACGAGGATGAGCGCGAGGAGTTTGTAAACCACATTAATCTTGCGCTGGCCGGCGACGCCCATATCGACTACCGCCTGCCCATTGACCCGCATTCGATGCAAATTTTTGACGAGGCGCGCGACGGGCTTATTCTTTCGAAGCTGATCAACTACTCCTCGCCTGATACGATTGACGAGCGCGTGCTGAACCGCGGTCGCAAGCTTTCGCCATTCCAGGTGACAGAGAACAACAATGTCGTGATTAACTCAGCCAAGGCAATTGGGTGCTCGGTAGTGAACATTGGCTCGCAGGACTTGGCCGAAGGCCGCGAGCATCTGATTCTGGGACTGATTTGGCAGATCATCAAGATTGGACTGTTTGCCAACATCGACATTAAGCTGCATCCAGAGCTATACCGGCTGCTGGAGGAAGACGAGACGCTCGAGGACTTTTTGAAGTTGCCAGCAGATGCAATTTTGCTGAGATGGTTCAACTATCACTTGGCAGCAGCCAAATGGCACCGACGCGTGTCGAACTTCACTAGCGATATTAAGGACAGCGAAAACTACACTGTACTGCTAAACCAGCTGGTCCCATCGCAGTGCTCGCGCGAACCACTAAACGAGGGCGATCCGATGCAGCGGGCGGAGAAAATGCTGCAGAACGCTGACCGCATAGGCTGCCGGCGCTATGTATCGCCCAAGACTGTGGTCAATGGCAACCCAAAGCTTAACCTGGCGTTTGTGGCGCATCTGTTCAACACACACCCATGCTTGGAGCCTCTGGAGGAGGACACGGGCGATCGCGCTGAGCTTGATGAGTATCTATTCAACGATCAGTTTGACCGCGAAGCGCGTGCATTTGCACTATGGCTGAACAGCCTAAACGTGGACCCCTTTGTCAACTATCTGTTTGAAGATATCAAGGACGGTTTGGTCTTGCTGCAGGCGTTCGACAAGATCTTCAGCGGATGTGTGAAGTGGAAGAGCGTCAACACGCAGCGGCCAATGATGCGGTTCAAGCAGATTGAGAATACCAATATGGCGGTGGATCTAGGACACGCACATAATTTCTCGCTTGTTGGAATCCAGGGAGCAGATCTTACTGATGGCAAGCCAACGCTGGTGCTGTCGATTGTATGGCAGCTGATGCGGGCCAATATTGTACAGACCCTCGCCAGTCTCTCCTCGCATGGACGCAAGGTGACAGATCGCGATATGGTTGACTGGGCTAATAAGACTGCAGCTTTGGGTGGCTCGTCCTCAGCGATCCGCTCATTCAACGACCCACAGCTGGCTTCTGGACACTTCCTGCTTGATGTGCTCAATGGCATGCAGAAGGGCATTGTCGATCCGCAGCTAGTCACAACAGGAAAGAGCGAAGAGGATATGAAGCTCAATGCGAAGTATGCCATCTCCATTGCACGCAAGCTCGGCGCAACTATCTTCCTTCTTCCCGAGGACATTGTCGAGATTAAGCCAAAGATGATTCTGACATTTATCGGCTCGCTGATGGCCATCCACCGGGGCTAAGTAGTTATCTTTATCTTTCTTCTTTTTATTGCGCATGCGCCGAGTGTCTTTTCAATCTTGCGATTTCCACTTGTTGTTTCAAATATTTGGAGAAATACTGTATTTTGCGAAAGTATTAGAGTTGGTGGTTGATTGCTTTGCGCCATTTGTGCACTACGTTTGCGATATGGATGATGTGTTGGTTACGCACAGGCAGAAAGGGATCGTTGGCGGTGAGGTTTGCGTTTTGGCAGTGGAAAAGAGGGAAACATCAGAAAAGCATTGCGTATTTGTATTAATTGTACATTAATGGATACATACATACACAATACATCCATTAAATCTACAAGTGCTCGCGATTCAGCGGCACAGCATAGAAAAGCTTACCTTGAAAGTATATTGTTCAACCAGGACACAGAACAGTTTTAATATAATGTAAAATACTGCGCACAAGTGCATTGCACTAGAAATCCGGCTCCTTGCCTTCGTCCGGTCTGCACTGCAATATAGACAGTTTTTCCAGCAAATAATTTGTAAGTAATAGTCGCGCTCCCCCCCCCCCACTATCCGAGGCAGGGCGATTGGTCTACAAATTGCTTGGGCCGGTGGTCGCAGATGCAGATGTAAAACTTGGACCGGCAGCCGGTGACATCGAGCGAGCAGCCCTTCTTGGAAAACAAGGCTGTGGTGCTACAAGACCATTTTATTTTCACGTTGGAATGCTGCAAGAATTCTGTTAGTATTTTTATATAGATCATATAGAGACTATAACATTTATCCACATTTACTTAGAGAGGGGCATGTAGTGAGTGTGCTTATTACGCGATACTCAGTTTGTGTTTGTCGGATGCCTTGACCTGTGGATAGATAGACTATCTTTTGCTGGCTGTGTCTTGGGAAGAGAGAGGCGTGTGGTGTCGTTAATAAACATTGTCTGCCATGGAAAACAAATGACATTCAGCCACGCAGATGTTGATGCATCTTAGCTGTCACTACCAGCGCTGTTGACTACGACTGTTATTTATGTCGCAGGACAGAGATAATAGACATTAGCTGTTTCCTACTTTGCTGCCAACACCGACATCAACAATCCCTCTGCCCATGCGCAAACAACGTCCCCACTCACAATGCAAAACGCACTACCCGAATGGCGCAAACCCGCAATACCAAAATCCCGGTCAAAATAATCAACTGCAAACGCTAATACTTTTGCAAAATAGAGTACATCCTCTTTTTTTTTATGGCTTGGTTTCTGTGGTCTGCAGTGGTTTTGTTCCCACACATTTGTTTGAAGAACGGAAGACACATGACCATGTGATGCGAGATTGCATTTATTGTCACTGTAGGTTGGAAGAAAAATGGTTGGTGCGTGAGGGTTGTACGGAAGAGACAAGCCGTGCACCAGTCGTAAATGCAGAGCGGAAGAGGGAGGGAGAGGCGCACATGGGGGATTGTTACTGCCTTTTCTTCTACATATAAAACAGCGCTACGAGTGAGCTAGACGACACGTCTCTTTTCTCTTATTGACAAATCTTTTATGTCTGACTCTCCACACATTTTCTATTATTAACAGCTATATTTTTTTTTTACTCCACAAAGATTTCTATTACATCCACTTTTTTTAATAAAATATGAGCGCTAGCAAAGTCATGTTCAAGGTCGGCCAGATGGCGATTACTCGTGAGGCGGCACCACTGCTCGGAGTAACTGCGGCGGGGTGTGTGTACGGTCTATATGTCATGTTTAGCAAATTCCAGGAGCCAGGATATTTGCGTCGCTGGCCTCAGAATACCTACAAGAATGTTGTTCGCAAATAAATATGTACTTTTTCTTTTCTCTCCAAAAAATCAATATTCCTAATCTTCTGGCTTTTTTTCCGCAACATTAGGGTTTGATAAATATATTGGCAACACATAAATAGTTAAAGACATAACGGAAAAACGGCACACAAAGTTTTAGTTAGTGGAGGTGGATTAACGATCCTTCCACGAGTATGAGGGCTTGAGTCGAATGTAGTGTGGATCACGTAGCCGTGTAATGCCGGTATATATTCCTAACCCAACTATGCCGCCTATTAGTAGGGACAACGGTATCACTTCTGGAGTTATTGGGACACCGGCAATGCGGCCGAAAATACGTGTCTTCATTTATGCTAACAGTAACGAATAGTATAAAAATGTCGCGCTGGTGCTATGCGTCGAACAGTGGAGGCAGAATAAACAAAATGTTTGTGATAGATTGCATTTGGCTTGCAAGTTGATAGTTCTTTTTTTTTTTTCTCTGATACATCCAGGCATCTTTTATAGTATTGCGTTTGGAAGCACCCAGTGGTGAGATTCGTATTGAAGGGCCAAATGTACAGAGAGGAATGGTGCCTTTGCTATGGTCGTTAGAAATTGTGGCCTGATTATTTTTTGTGCACTTTCCTTGCCTTTGCCAGTGGTGGGCCGATGTTGCTTGCAATTGTGGCGAGATATATCGCAGTCCGATTCCGAAAAGGTCACGGGTGTGTTTTTTTCGGCCCAACACTCTACATCTGGATTACTCAGGGAATGGCTGGCATGATCTTTGATTCTACTTGCCTGCTTTTACGTTCTGTTAGTACTGTTGAAACTGCCAATTCTAATTTTGTGGCTTGATCCATACGCACACTTCACACAGCTTTCTAACCGACCTTGTGTTCTTTCATTTCCCTGACGCCTTATCTTTTTGAACCATTTGTTGAATTTCTTCTTAACTGGCAGGCCTTTTTTTCCCCTTTTGGAGTAGCTTGTACTTTTGAAAACCATGGCGTAAGTAGTGTTATTAAGAAACAACAAATGTACTGGTATTCGACGCCTATTACATAGCCTCTAAAAGCTGACAAGTGTGAGAGATGATATACTGTAGAGCGTTGCAGACGATGTTTGCATATGTGGGTATTGGAGTGGTAGCGTACTACATCTCAGTGATAATAACAATTTTGTACGATGTGTTCCTGCGAGCCGGCGTGGACCTGAAGAAGTTTGGAGCTGGCAAAGGTGCATGGGCAGTGGTGACTGGATGCACAGACGGTCTGGGTCGCGAGGCGGCGCTGGAGTTGGCGCGCAAGAAGTTCAACATTATGCTGATTTCGCGCTCAGCTGAGAAGCTGGAGGCAATGGCGGCGGAAGTGCGGGAGATGGGTGTCGAAGTGCGCACGATTGCTGTGGACTTTAACAATGCGAGCGAGGAAAAGTGGGCGCAGATGGCACAAGAGCTTAGTGCAGTGCGCGTGGGCATGCTGGTGAACAACGTGGGCGTCAGCTACGAGTATCCAATGCACGTGGAGGAAGTCAGCGAGCAGACAATTGATGCGCTAGTGGAGCTGAACATGCGCGTAATGGTCAAGATGACCCGCATGGTAATTGGACAGATGAAGGAGCGCAAGTGCGGACTGATTCTGAACAGTGGCTCGTTTGCAGCACTGACTCCCTCGCCGTACTTGTCAGTGTACTCGGGTACCAAGGGATTTGTCAAATATTTTAGCCAGTCTCTCGCTGCAGAGGTTGCGCCTTTTGGCGTGGTGGTGGAGCACTTGCAGACTTACTTTGTGTGCTCTAGGATGTCCAAGACTCGCAAGCCCACATTCCTGATTCCACAGCCCAAGCCCTACATCAAGACTGCCTTCAGCAAGATCGGCGTCGAGGGTGGGTCATCCGAGCCATATACGTCGATTCCGTTCTTCTCACATGCGCTATTGGCCTTTGTAGCTGAGAGAGTGGCTCCGAAACAGACGGCGATAAACTACAACCGCGGTTTGCTTGGCAGTCTCCGCAAGCGCGCGCTTCTAAAGATCCAAAGACAGAAGGATGAGGCATCAAAGTCCCAGTAAAGTTCTGTTCTTAGAAGCAGTTGCAGTTTATTAACACAATTGTCTTTTTAGCTCAATCAAAAAAGTTTAACTTGGGATAAAAAAAGGTCTTATTTGAGTGCTAGTATGCGGCCTTTAGGAAATCGGGCTCGCTGTACATGTAGAATTGACCAGACATGGTGTGATCAGCGTTGAGAGCCAGGTCAGCAATGAGCTCGCCGGCTGGCAGAAGGTTATCTCGATTGGCAGCACTCCCAGTTCCAGTTGAAGCAGCAGCAGAGGATGTTGACAGGGCAACTGGATGCGAGATACCAGGGTGAATAGCGAGCGTAGTGACACGCGGCTCAATCAGGGCAAGCTCTGCAGTCAGCATGTTCACAGCAGTTTTGATGGCGACCAGCGCAACGTGGTGTGGCAGACCAGTCTGTGCGTCATCGGCAGCAACATTGAGAACCCTACTTCGCCATTTGCGTAATTGATGGCGGATTCTGTGCAGTAGAGGCAGCGATTCGCACAGCGATCTCTGCAGGGACTCCCACATTTCTATTGGCGTCGCGCCCTCATTGCGAAGCTCGTACGCACCAGCATTATTGATCATGGCAGTGAGTTTGCCCTCCCTCGATATATGCTCGATCACCTTGTCTTGCAAGGCAGCATCGGTCAACATCCCAACGCACAGAATGAACTTGCCAATCGGCGTGTCATCAGATGGTGTGAGCCGAGCCAGAGCCGCGCTCAGACTATCCAGACGAGTGGAATCAACTCCAACTCCGATCACAGTCACACTGCGTTTGAGAAGATGCACCGCTGCCTCTGCTCCAATCCACGAATCTACTCTTATTATCAGCACTACTGGCTGCCTTTGAGACTGTTTCGCGTCTGACATTAGATATGCTAGAGCTGCTGCTGCAAGTAAGTGTGTGTGATAAAAGTGCGCCTTGTGGAGAAAGGAAAGGTCTACGGGCTAGCCTTTTTTATCAATGTATACCTGTTGCCTTTTTTCTATAGAAGGCCCTATGCGAGAGGATATCCTGCTATTTCAGGGTGCGAGAATCCAGACTTTGGATTTAATCTCTGCTGTCTGTCCACTTGGATAATCCGATTTCCGATGCTCAGCAATGACATCCGATCCGCTGTTGTCAAGAGTTACACGCTGCTTCCAATGCATTCCCACCAGCGAGGCTGGCCATAGCGCTGGTGGTAGTTTGTGGCTCTTCGCTCTGTTGATAGGCTTTACCAACGCATTGAACCCTCTGAAGTTTTGCTTGATCAATCATCTACACTATATCTCTATTCATAACTGCTACTAACATGTTGCTGTTCTATTTCTTGGTCCTTTCTTCTTGTCTGTCAACTTCAACTACAGACAACCTTTATCTCTCACGACGCAAAAAAAATAACCACTTCGCTGTCAAAAAAAAATCGCTTTGACTGGCGCAAATATTTATTTTTTTGATGTGTCAATAATTTTCTTAAAGAGAGCAAGTGATAGTTCTGCCACAAACGAAAAATGAGTCAAGCAGTCCAACTTTTCTCTTCAGCGCAGTGTACATTAGTTCTTTCTTTTGTTTCCTCATTCAGTGCAATCTAGTATGCAGCGACTGGTTCGCCTTGTACAACAAACGAGCAGCGCGCTTCCCAGAAGCGTGACCTGCAAGCGTAGCATGAACACAGAGCCAACACGCGATAGCCATGAGAGAAGAGTATGGCAGACACAAGGGACAGTTCCACCGCTATCTGCATTAAACACGGACGGCATTGGGCTCCTTCGGCGACGGCTGGCCAACGCGCTTGTCCGGGAGACACCGCGGCATATGCGGTTCAGATGGAGAGATAACATGGCAGAGGCAGCAGTGCTGGTGATCCTGTGCACAGTGAACGGGCGAGTGAGCGTGATGTTCGAGGAGCGCAACAACCGACTCAACTCACACGGCGGCGAGGTGTGCTTTGCAGGCGGCAAGGCGGACGAGAGTGACGGGTCGCTGGAGCACACTGCGTTGCGCGAAACGTTTGAGGAGATCGGGCTGCCAGAAGAGTCTATCACATTGGTTGGCAGGCTGCCACCAGCACCCAACAAGAGCGGCTCGTTGCGCGTGCACGCGTTTGTTGGTGTTGTGGAGCAGCCGCTAGACGTGGGCGCGCTATGTGTCAACCGCGATGAGGTGCACCGGGTATTCACGCTGCCGCTCAGCCATTTCTACGACCCAAGCAAGCGCAAATTGACAGCGTTTAGGGATGGCAATGTCTTGATTCCGCAGTACACAACCGATAAGCGCGGACTGCACGTCTGGGGTCTGACGGCGTTCCTTCTCCACGAGTTTCTGAGCCGGATTGGCTCGCTTCAGAACGACACCGCCCCGCCCAGCCTCTAAGCGCATACCCCCTTCCCGCTGCCTGTGCGGGGGTTCAGATAGCCTTGGCTGCATTCAAGCCAAGGAGCAATGGAATAGCGCAACCCTTCCCTGCGATGAGAGCGAGTAAAAAATGGACGTTGATTTGTGGGTGTACACCGAGCTTTCGGAATTCACAACTTGTTGACATCGTCCAAGTCACTTGCAAAGAGGGGAGAGGGCACGGCGTAGCTTGGCTGGCCCCTTTTCTTCTTTGCCTTCTTATTATAACGACAATTAAGCTGGAGCTATTTGGAACTTTACGGATACGCGCTTGCACGCACAAAGCAGACGAACATGCACATCACAGAGCTGCTGGGCCGGGGCACGTCGTACACAGTGGATGACAAGGTGGTGGTGGTGACGGGAGCGCTGTCGGCGGTGGGGCGGCAGCTGGTGCGGCGGCTAGTTGAGCTTGGAGCACGCGTGGCGCTGGTGGACAGCGCAGCAGACGGCAGCGGTGAGCGGCTCAGCAACGAGATAAACGATTCTACACAGCATGAGAGCAGCATATACATTCGGACAGACCTGCGACAACTGGGCGACATCCGCTTGATGGTGGAAGTGACGGTGCTGACGTTCGGCCGCATGGACGTGCTAGTGAATAATGCCGTGCACTATGCGGCGGAGCTGGCGGGCTCTGAGGACGCTCAGCGGATCTGTGACAGCATTGACATAAACTTGCGCGCGCCGATTGCGGCGACATGGGTGTTTGCGCGGTACTTGAACCAGTCGGGCAACGAAGGTGTGGCAGTCAACGTAGCTGCAATGGCGGGGCTGGTGCCTGGACGCGGGCGCGAAGTTTACGGCGCGGCAAATGCTGGACTGATTCATTTCACGGAGGCGAGTCGGGCGCTGGTGCCGCAACTGCGGGTGTGTGCGCTGGCGCCGTACTATGTGGATACGCCGGTAGACATGGATGGCCAACAGCGGATGCTGCCTGGCCAGCGACTGGGGTCACTGCTGACACTGTCCAGCGAACAAGTGGTTGCCTCAATCGTACGCTGTATTGAGGACACTACGCTTGCAGGCAGGACAATTGTCCTTGCTGGCGAATCTACATATTCGCACTCGTGGTCCTATTTTTTGTCACATATACACATGGTACTGATTATGTTCTGCAGCATGCTGGTGCTGCTGATCCAGCGTCTGTTTGGCCGGCGCGTGGCCCAATGGCTGCACAGTCTTAGCGCACGCGCGGCTGAGCAAGCGGAGTCACACTCGTCTGCTACAGAAAATACGGTTGTTGTGGACAACGGCGAAAATCAATCCGACTGCTCTGCCAACGAGGCGCTCCCAAGCACTGCTGATGACGCTAAGAAAGATGTCTGATGCAGAGTCCTTTAATATATTGCTAGTTCTTGTCAATAGTGGTTTCGTAATCAAGCGAGGGCATGCTCACTTCTGGCTTGCCTGTTATTCCTTCTGCGTGGTCATTGACCCAGTACCTCCTAAGCCATATGGAGATGTGCTGAACCTTAAACCGAGACTCTTGAGATCATCAGTGGCAGCATTGATTCCAACAACATCCCTTGTTGAGATAGTTTAGAACTCTTGATCACTCTCAGCAACTTCTTTCACCTTTTATTTACCTTTTTTCTCGCATAGTACATTTCAGCACACAATTCAGGTCCACTAATGCGCAATGAGTAGCGCGTCGTTGGTGGATGGATCGTGGTATTATGTGCTCTTGGCGGTCGGTGCAACAATAGGAGTGTACCGGATAGTAGGGCACATTGTTGAGCATTCCGGCTATGAACTGGAGTACAGTAGGCAAGAGCAGGAGCATCGACGACGGCGCAAGGCATGGCATGATGGTCCAGTAGGTGAGTTGGGGCGACTCGGGATGGCGAGTGCGCTGAGCGAGGAGACACTGCACCAACTGGCATTAGGACCGAGCTACGGCACACGCAAGGCGGCGACGGAGCTGCTTATGGACAGAGCAATGCAGCCGCGGATGCTGAAGCTAATAATCACTGCGGCAGGCGATGTGACAGATGCGGTGCAAAGGCGACAAGCAGCGGGTGTGCTCTTCATGCTTGCGCGGGCTCCAAGCCGACTGGAGCGGATCATGCAGCATGGTGGGATAGAGACACTGGTCGCGTGCTTAGAAGCGGACGATCGTGGGATATCGCGGGGTGCGGCGACGGCGCTGGCAGAGTTTGTGGGAATAGCAGATGAGGATGTAGCGCGCCAGAACATGCTGATCGCAGCAGACCGAGGGCTGCTAAGGGCGCTGCAGAAGCAGTTGCAGGCTGGTGCTGCTGGAGAAGCAGACCCAGCGACTGTGGCAGTGTGCGCAGGAATAGCGCGGCAATATGCACAGCGGGCGCGGTACAGCGTGCAGATGGGGGAGCTGGGACTAGCAGGGGCGCTGCTTGGCGTCGCGCGGCGGGCACTAGCGGACGCGGAGCTGCTGCAAGCGGCAATGGAGGGCGTGGTGCGACTGTGCACACGTACAGAGGCAACAGGGCGCGTGCAGCAGATGGAACAGCTGGTGGAGCAGGGAGCTGTAGATGTGGTAGCGGGCTGTGTGATGCAGCCGGGCCGCAACGCGGCGTCGTGGGGGATCGGGCTGCTTCACGAGTTGGTATCGCGCGGCGTAGGGAAGGCAGCGCTGGCGCAGCGCACAGGGCTGGTGCGGAGGCTGTGTCAGCGGTTAGAAACGGGTAGATATGCTTACACGAACCAGCTGATCTTGCGGTCGCTGTGGTGCCTGGGCAGCGAGGGTGATGCAGTGCTGACAGAGCTGGCGCAGCCAGGCAGCTTGCGGCGTGTGCTGGCGGTACTGGCGCTGGAAGAAGACGCAGAGGCGCGGCAGTGGAGTGTGCTGCTGGTGGGTCGCGTGGCAGCGCTGCCGGCGACGCACGCATGGCTGGTGGCAAGCCCACTGCCACGCGTTCTGCGCGACATGGCCGAGCGTAGTCAGCCTCGCCAGCGTACGGCGCTGCTGCCAGAGATTGCCAATATCATCGCGCGTCTGTGTCACTCGATTGCGTTGGCGCCGCAACTGGCGCGTCATACTGTTTTGGCTGACGCATGTCGCGCGCTGGCGACGTGTGACGTCGAGAACGCACGCCTTGCCGCGCTAATGGCGCTGATCAATGCCAGTGCCACGTCGCGTGCATTTCTGCACTTGGCTGTTTCGCGTACCGTGCGCCAGAAAATTGTGCGTATGGCTACCGATTTTGATCGCGAGTTGCCACGCACATATGCTGCCAAGGCGCTGGCTGCTCTGCTTGTTGCTGCTGCCGTACCCGTCGAAATGGCCGTGAGCCGGGCGCTGGTGCCATTTCTGAATCGCGCCGCCATATGTCTCTATGATCTCTATACACCACTGCTGCACAGCGCGCCCAGTGACGACTGGTCTGTCCCACGCTTATCCGATGGTGCATACTCTGCTCAGCGCCTAATTCCACATATACACGCTGCTACTGTGCTCTGCTCAGCGCTTCACCTGCGCTTTGCCTCTGAGCAGCGCACATATGGCCACGCATTGGCTGCTGACGCAGATATGGCGCTGCCGTCGCTGTTTATGTTTCAGCAGGGCGTGCTGACGCAGCTGGCGGTGTGTTTGCGCTTTTTGCTGGGCATGAGCTCGGAGGTTTCCGCATTTGTACTTGCCCCTGGCCTTGAAGAGTTTCCGGACGTTGCCACATTGCTGCCATCTATTCACTCTGGCAACGCACCTTCTGATCGCTTTCAAGTAATGCGTTTGCTTGTCAGTACGTTTGTGGACACCTACTATATGCCCTGCAAGGCTGATGCCCATTTTATTGCCGCGACTGCTGAGTCCCGTGAGCTACTACGTCCATGTTCGAGCCAAAAGCTGCGCCCACACTCCTCTACAATGGAATCCGCGCCGTGGCTCGATGCCCGTGTTCCGCGCCGCAGCGCTCGCGGTGGTTGTGAGGGTGATTTTGACGGCGGACTGGAGAACCCGCGCCTTCGATGCATGCTTCTGCTTTTACATACCACGCTCGCCGTTTTGGCAGATCTGCTGGATCCGGCCCTGTTAGTACAGCCCCCTTATGTGGCGCGCCAGGCCCTTTGGCTTATGCGCATTATCTGCCGCGAGTTTCCACCCCTGCGCGCCTCCGCCATGCGCATTCTCAGCATGATCGATCGCCGCGCCTTGAGCTCCAGCGATGCTGCTGGTCTGACTTCTCTGTGCGCCGCTTATCTGATTGACCATGCGCCTGCCTCACGCGCGCTTGCCGAAACCGCTGCGCTTGCACGCCAGCTCTGTCCACGACCCACCACTGCTGCTACTCCTTCCTGTAGGACTGACTCTGCGTCTGCTACCGCCCAGTTTGTTCTTGACGTTCCTGCGCTCGGATGGCGCGAATGGCTAGCCGCATTGCCTCCATGTTTCGGTATCAACCCTGATGCAGAGCATCCGCCAGACGTGTTTTTTAGCTTATACCCCGACTTTCAGCCTGCCGTAATGCTACAGCTTGGCCGCGTCTACGCCCGTTATGCACTTGATCGCCATGTGGCTGGGTGGGTTTCTAGTGACGAGCTTTATGCCTGCGTGGATGCCCCAGACGCTGCGGCGCAACCTGGTCCCTGGATTGTTGATCGGTCTGGTCCGCGTGGCACTGCCCAGCCGCCTATGCCTACCCAGAGCCCCGACGACGCCGATCCCGCTGACATGGCAATCGCAAGTACGACACCAGCTTTATCTACTGGCATTCGTCCGCCGTCGCCATTTCCGGACACTATTATTGGCGTTGATGTTGTGCCATCTGTGCTGGCTGGCGCATCTACCACCCACCCACCGTCTCTCGTCGACCCTGGGATTCGCTTTCACAACCAGGCGCCGCTGTACCCGGCCTTTATTGCTCTTGCCGATGGACGAACTATCTGGAACTCGAGCTGGAAGTTTGAGTCTGTGCGTATGCGCACCGGCGTTGATGGCCGTCTGGGTGGCATTCATCGCTTCCATGTACGCCTGCTGACAGCTGGATTGATGCAGGTTGGCTGGTGCTCAAACCTTTGTGGCTTTCACCCAGAGAGCGGCGAGGGTGTTGGCGATGATTACGAGTCTGTTGCCTATGATGGTTTCCGAGAGCGCAAATGGTACGGTACTTCCGAGGAAAAGAAGTACGGCGAACGCTGGGAAGCTGGCGATATTATCGCTGCTGAGCTTGACCTGGACAATGACCGCGTCAGCTTCTATCGCAATGGAAACCCACTGGGGCTTGCCTTTGGCATCAACGAACATGGATCTATTGAGGGCGTTGAAAGTGGATTCCAGGGCTTGTCGCGCGATCGCACCTGGTACCCTGCCTTCTCCTTTGCCTCTGAGCAGGGCCTGGTTTTCCTGGGGCCCGATGACCCTGCCCGCAACATTTCTCGCTCTGTCAGCAGTTCTGCAGAGAATATGTCCATTGAGGTCCTCGAAACCCGCTGTCTTCAGCAGTCTGATGGCGACCTTGAGGACGATGTAGACCTTTTTACCATGTCTGTCGACGATCTGCGCGGCCTCGGCATAGCCAAAGCATTCAGGCTTCGCTTTGATTTCCAGGACCTGGACACTATGCCATGCTTTGCCTTGGCTTTGCCGGCTGACATGGGCCGCATAACTGTGGGCCCGCTAATCGACCCGGCAAATCTGTCGACCTACTTGCAGCCGCAATGGTGGGCCGTGTGGACCGACACTGGTCCCAAAAAAGGCTGTGCTGGCCGCATTGAATCTCTTGCCTTGCGCTACACCCCAGCTTCCGAGATGCAAGAGTGGTTTGCGCGCGCTGTTGTGGGCGACATGTCTGTACGCCAGCGCAGTGTGCTGACTGGTGTTGTGCCCTCATCTTCGTGGATCTATGTTGTCGTTCTGACTGACGGCCGGCTGTGTATGTCTTCTGTCTGCGACGATATGCCGTTGGACTCTGCCGCGCCAGTGATCTTTGACATTGGCTCCGAGGCCGCCGCTGCCTACATGGGCCCCAACGGTCATATGTGGCTGCCCACTGCTAGTCCTGCCATGATTAGCTTCGAGCTACAACCGATATGTGTTTGAAACCCATGTGATGCAGACCCACATATCTTCTGAGCCCACAAGATTCAACCATATGTGTGATTGCCGCCATTCTGGATAAAAAAGATAGAAGCCAATGCTACAAGTTTGCTGCTTATATACACAAATATGTTCAAGAAATTCAATCTTCAGGAGAGCATAAGCGGCCAAAACTCGGTAAAGGCTTCGGTGGTGCGCGGCATCCGCTCCAAACTGCTAGAACAAAACCCGGAGCTTGAGTCGTGCATTGACGAAATCCTCCCGAAAAAGGCCAACCTTGTGCAGACCAAGTGCAAGGACCGCATAGTCTTGTTCTCCGTTAACAACGAGATCCTGTTCTTTCAGCACTTTGACGACCCAATCACTCCGACCTTGCATCTACTTCACCGCTTTCCTGACATTCTGCCTACTGTGCAGGTTGATCGAGGTGCGATTAAGTTTGTCCTTTCTGGAGCCAACATTATGTGTCCAGGATTGACGTCGCCTGGCGCCAAACTGCCCGAGCAATCGATTCCAGAAGGCACTATTGTTGCGGTCATGGCCGAGGGAAAAGAGAATGCCCTAGCTATTGGCATCACAAAGCTGTCCACCGATGAGATAAAATCTGCCAACAAGGGCATTGGCGTCGACCTGCTCCAATATCTGGGCGATCCGCTGTGGAAGACCAAGCTGGACTAGTAAGAGATTCTGACACATAGCTTTATTGTGTTTCATTCATACATCCTTTATATATTGGAGATATCAGCAGTTAAGTGGTAAGCAAAATATGGAATTGACAAGAAAAAAAACAGTAGGCCAACATAAAAGAAGCTACTTTGTTTGAATGATAGGAAGCTTCCCAGGGCGATAGACAAAGTTGTTCTTGTATGACTTTGGTTTAATGACGCGGAAGTTAGGTTCCTGAACAAAATGGCTCCATCCCTGCTTTTCTGCGAAATGGATGGCATCCTCCTTCGTAGTAAAGTCCAACCGCACAGGTGACATGGCATCGGCTGTCGACTGCCACCCCATTAACGGGTTTGACCAGCGGTGACCCTTTTCCAATTCGTCAAAATCTATGCGCCATTTGAGGTTCGCATTCTTTCCCGATTGCATAGGGTTATTAGATGGCCTGTAGATCCGCACGGTGCGCTTCATCAGACTGCTGGGCGCTCCAGAGAGAACTTCTGATGGTAGGGGCTCCTGCTGATGCGCTGGATGTACAACCTCCTTCAACATCTTCTTTGATGACGAAGAAGAGGACGCTGAATCGCTGAGCGGCCTGTGTTGCTGCTGCTGCTGAACCCTGAAGGGCAATGTGTGGCAACGAGAAATCCTGACTATTCTTTGCATCCTGTCAAGAAGCTCTGATTTATTTATTTTGTCTGATATTTCAGCTTGTCCTGTTAGACTTGAACAAGATAGACTGCGTATGTACTGCTTGTGGATTGTCTAAATACTTTTCAAAAAAAAAAAAAAGTCAAGACTGCAAGTAAGAATTGGTGCAAATAAAACCTGGTCAAAAAAGGAAGAGAGGAGCAGATTACATTCAACCAGAGCCGCACACACTCACTTTCACGATAGCCTATCGAGCAGATCAGATTTAGATTAACTTATCGGCCTTTCCTTTTAAATCCCCGCTGCCAGCACCCCTTATTGAAGCACGAAAGCAATAACATTTGAAGAGCTGGGCAACTTGGTTCAGCTCGACATTTGGCAGAAAGCGTTCTTAATTTGGTTCTCGATGTGTTGCCAAGGTTCTCTTTCGCCTTTTCATCGGTAAGGCATTACATTCTCTTTGAAAGGGCACGCTTCACCAAAAAAGGAAACAATGTTATGCATCCTCTATTTCATAAAGGCAACGTTAAACAAGTTTTCTTAAGCCCCTTCGGCTAGCTGACCTTTTCTTGGTGTGTTGG
>JANBQQ010000011.1:0-40523 GCA_027577275.1 Coemansia sp. RSA 988 | reverse complement strand
GTACGGGCAATCAGCCTAACACTCTCATTTATCGTTTCCAATGCTGGCCACGTAGCAAGCCTATAAAGGCAGAACAAGCTGCGCGGCAATTATTCTTTCAAAGTATCCCAAAGTTTAATGATAAAAACATCAATTCTTAATAAAACTACTCCACCATTTGGGAGGTTCGTAACATATGCCTATTATTAACATAAAGCACTGCACTAGCATTTTTCTTTTTGGCATTTTTTATATTGGCAACCTTTACATGCAATAAATCTAGCAAACATCAGAGATCTCTTTATCACGCTATACCATTCGTTAATACACCATGTAACAATGATAAGGCAATTGTTGCAAACTCACATGACGTTTCCCACATGCTACAATTGGCAAATTTGTTGTAGACCTTTTTTGTATAGCAAAAAGTAGTAAACAAACAAGCATACCTTGCGCGCATACTTTAACACCCACTTGCTATTTACGTTGTAAACACACCCTTTTCTGTATATATTTTCACGTCATATCTAGCAAACCGCATAGCGGAAATATGGGCAAAGCCGATGTGGAGAAGACAGAGGTCGGGCTTCAAGCAGTCAGCAGAGCCATTGAAGCTAGTAACCTCGAGAGCATAGCCATTATTTCAGGCCCCTGTTCTACTTTGCCGGAAAGCAGCACTCTGCGAAGGATAGGCACAAGTCATTTGTATCGCCCAATAGTAGAAACACACGACGGGTCTGAAAGGATGTATACAAAACATAACATACCTCTGTTCGAAATAATTGGCGAAGGAAGCAACAACAGCACTATGGACGAAGATAACGAGAAACATGAAGATGGTGGACCAGCTACAGCAGTGAGAAGGCGGCGACGCGATCAGCAGCGACAGCGTGATCGGACGAGGCGGACAAGCATAAGTTTTGAGGCTGCTACTGACAAAACCATGCTAGAAGACGTGAGTGACGAGCACTACCAGCGGTTGCACAGAAAACCCGAGTATGTGGAGAAGCGCATACGTAACCGAGAGATAGAACTCTACCAATATGCTCGGTGGCAGGAAGGCCAGCGACAAGAGCTAGAGCGGCGGCGACAGCAGTCACTACGCTATAATCACGGCTTTAGTCACCATGGCCACCATCCGAGTACAAGCGAAGGCCCAGTAGAAGTGCAAGCAGGGCCAGTCATACAACCATCAAGCAGGTGTTCGTCGCCACAACACTCAACAGCAGCTAGTGCAAAGTCAAGGGGAGTGAATTCAGAAGAAACTGCAAAGCCACCATCCAAACACAACAAATCTACAAGGCAAGTTCGGAAACGTGCCAAGCTATCGGTAGGTACGAGGATAGAGCGGATGTCGCTACGGGATAGCCGGCCATCTTCACCAAAAACAGCAGCAATGACTCTGGAAAGTGCAGCATCGCCTGTGTCTAGCAGTCTACATTCTGAAGCACAGGATGGCATGCTGATCGATGGTGGTGATGGAATCTCAGAGGCTTCGCATGAAGCAGCCAGGGATAGTGCATTTAAAGGGCCACAACCTGGTGCTAGGGTTCCACAGGTCCTGCTTTCAGAGGATGAGCGGAAAATGGCATGGGTTGGTGGAAACATTCTGGAGCAGTTTCTGGTGCTTGCAGAGCGCTTGTCGTCGCCATTTGCCTCATCAACTCCAGAGCCATCTCTGGCTGACAATTCCTCTGAAGAGGCATCATCAGTAGAGTCAGAAGGCCAATCCGGCAGTGATTCGGATAACGACGAAGGTAATGGCAGTAGCAGTGGTGTAGATAGCTCAGACGGCGAAAGCGAGAGCGCCAGTGAAGTGGACAAGGAGGACGATACTGGTGGCGATGATACCAGTAACAACAATGATGCTTGGGACAATCCTACAAAGTGTGGTGGGTGTCGTATCTGCTGTCCACAGGAGTTCTCGCTTCCTCAACGAGCATATGGACGCATCGTGAAGGAACGCGAAGCGCAGTCACAGGAGCAGGGGTCTCACCACCAGAGAAAAGGCACAAAGCAGTTGAACTAGCTTGTTGCTTCGGGTATAAACCCACTCTTTTTTTTTGTCGTGGCTTGGCCATACCAACACTTCTTTAGCAAATGGAACCTGAATCTGTAATGCTCAACACTCTTCCACCTGCTCTGCTGGCCGTTTGCAGAATCAGACTCGTGTGGACAGTGGCTAAAAATAGCATCGCTTGTATCGCCCAATTAATCCAGCTTGGCCTTGGGGGCTCCTCCAAAGCTGTGGTTCTGGGCGTTATTGGTAGAAGTGGTAGTGCGTGCCTTTGATCAAATCGAAACACAACGACTAGATCCGAAAGCTGAACAGTCCTGAAACAAGTGTGCTAACAGAGATGGTCAGGTACACCGGAATGAGCAAACGTAAAAGATGACGCCAGTGTGGACATCGGTTATCCGAATCCGCCATGGCTAACCCAATGAGGCAACTCAGCGGCATGCTATCGCTACTGATACGCAGGCAAGAAACGCAGTCAAGGAAAGGGATGCAAGCCAAAGTATCACTCCCCTTTTGCAGAGGTCAATGTCCATAGAGTTTTGCCAACGAAAAAAGAAACCTTCACTTGGGTTATCCACGCTTTGTTTGACACTGCAAGTATTTGAGAGCACTCTTCTTTTGTCTTTCTATCTGAATTCCCCTCTTTTTCCTCTTGTTTCTAATTTCTTGGGTGCTGTCTAGGCCAGGATTACTTTTTATTTTTGCGCGTCTCAGCATATTCAAGCAGACACTTTTTGTCTCTCCCCTCCACTGGGTATTTCTTACTAAAGAAGACCCCTTTTTCTTTCTCTTGCCGCACATTTGCGCTTGCAGACAATAACCCTTGTTTTTTCATTACTTTCAGTGGACATTTCGTATTCGAAAAGAAATAAACGCTTTTGCGCGTTCATGCCACTACGCTTGGCCTCCCTTTCTGGCGGCTTTAAACTGGCACCAACGACGTAAGAAGAAGCACCATTGTTAGTCGTTGGACCTAGTACTATACACATATCGCTTAAACAAAGCAGCTGCAAATGACCGCCGACTCGCTTGAAATGCGCGAGCGTCCGCGGATTCCGCCGAAACCGGCCAACCTCCGGCTAAACAACATACCTCCAACGCCCTCACACACTGCGCTGGTTGCCGCGGATGCTGTCAATGCGCTGAATACGACAAGCGACTCGCCTGCCCGGTCGCTACAGTCTGCCAGTCGTGCTCTTGACGCAGCGGCGGCCACGCCGAAGATGAGCCCGGCAGTTCTGCCTCAGCAACACAAAGCCCAAGACGGCACAATTGGCCATGTACCCACGCCTCAGTCTTCGGTGTCCAGTACAAAACCATCGATGCAAGCTAGCGCGAGCAAACAGGCGGCAGCACGTAAACGTGCGGTTAGCGACTTTGAGTTTGGACAGACACTGGGCGAGGGCTCGTATTCCACAGTTGTTGAGGCTACTGAGAAGGCAACAGGCCGAGTGTTTGCAGCTAAAATCCTCGACAAGCGCCACATCATCAAAGAGAAGAAGACTAAATATGTCAATATCGAGCGCGATATCCTGCAAGCGCTCAACCACCCTTTCATCGTCCGCCTCCACTATGCCTTCCAGGACTCGCAGAGCCTTTACTTTATTATCGATATGGCGTCGAACGGCGAGCTGCTCACGTGGATTCGCAAGGTAAGCTATTCCCACACAAGCACCCACGGATGCTCACATGACATTATCTGTTTCCCTGTTTCTTGATTATCCACTGGCCCATTGATGGGCCACACAGCGCAGCTCCTTTACAAGCACTGCTGCATCAGCTGTGGACATTGCGCTTTTTGAGCTGAGCTGAACTGTTTGTCAATCTTGTCTGGAATTTGTATTCACAATTGTAGCTTGGCGGACTGTCGGAAGAGTGCGCACGATTCTATCTTGCTGAGATTATCACCGCTGTCGAGTACATGCACGCTGAACGCACGCTCCATCGAGATATAAAGCCCGAGAATATCCTTCTTGGCAGCGATATGCATATCCTTGTAACTGACTTTGGTACTGCAAAGATGTTTAGAAAGGGCGAGCCCGACCAACGCGCATATTCCTTTGTCGGCACTGCAGAATATGTGTCACCCGAGTTGTTGACAGACAAGGCTGCTGACAGGAACTCGGACCTCTGGGCCGTTGGCTGCATTGCATACCAGTTGCTTACAGGACGTCCGCCCTTCAAGGGGTCGAACGAGTATCAGACGTTTCAGAAAGTCCTCAAGTTGGATTACACGCTGCCTTCAACCATGCCGCCGCAAGCACGCGATCTGGTAGAGCGAATTCTTGTGTTGGACCCCGAGAAGCGGTTGGGTGCTACTCAGTGCGGTGGCATTGAGGCGCTCAAGGCACATCCGTTCTTCCATGACTTTGAATGGCAGGACTTACTATCACGCACACCACCGCAAATGGCTGGCCCAACAGCAGTCTCTGGCGAACCACGGAAGGCGCCTCCTGCGATTCCGCCGAAACCTGCGTTGCTGCGACAGCAGCCAGCTTTCTCTGGCGGCCGAGAGGAAGCGCGCGCAGGATTATATGACACGCGTGGCACAAGCAGCGAGGGATTTGGGACCGAGAAGGGGTCGGATGATTCGTTCTCAGCCACGCCATCAGCCTCAACAGATCCGCTTGCTGGCTATATGCTGCCGAATCTGAACAACTACCAGCTTGACCCGCCAATATCGCCATTGCAGACACCAGTACATGTCTCCGGCCATGCACACGGTGAAATGTCACAGCGAGAATCATTGACCGTAGCACCACCAGCTTCCTTGCCGTGGCAGCAACAGCAGTACTACGCGCCACCGGATGTGGAGACGCGTCCAATTGTGCCCTACCCCGCTTATATGCAGGTATCTTCGCAATCTACAGAGACCAGTGAGATATACAATGTAAGGCTGAATGACCATGTGCCGGCGCCATTGAAGGCCGAGGAGATGGCAGAGGTTGAGAACTACCACAGAACCAATGGTCGTCATCCTCAGCCAGTTTCCCCCTCCACTACCGACTACTACGCCAATATGTCGTATAGGCCACCGGGTCAGCCTGCCCATTCTGTATATAACACCAACAACTTTGGAAGGGCTGGTAGGGACACGATGGGTGGCATTGGTAGCGCTAACAGTAATTCGTGGTCTTCCAAACTTAAAGCTGTCTTGTGCTGCGGGAGCTAGGCGGTGCTGGCCCTTTTTTTCCATGCGAAGAGAATGTGTTCTTCTACAAATCTTTGCTCAATCTTTATTCCCCGCTCCACAGTTGCAAGAAACTGTTGTGGGTGAAACTATTTTGGTGTTTTTGTGGGGGGGGGCCTACTCTCGCATCATTGACTCGCATATCTTATTTCACTCCTGTTTGTAGAATTCTCTTGTTTCATTTATGTATGAGGTTCAGTCTTCCTACTATGCAAAAGTATTAGCATTTAAAAATCATTATTTTGGTCTGAGTTGGTATGGCAGGGTTTGCGCCAATCAGGCAGTGCGATGTGTGTTGTGGATGGGTCATTGTTTGCACATGGGCAAAGGTGTCCATTGGTGGTATGGTTTGCGTTGATTGTGTAGAAGACAGAAACGGCAGAAAGGAATCTCGTAGTACTGGGTGGCCACTGGTGTGTGGATTGGAGTATTTTCCATGACAAGATAATACCTGTTGCGAAGGGGCAGGACGTAGTATATCTCTTTATGTTCCTTGCATTTAACACATCCATTGCATTGGAGATGTATGCCAGAAAGTGTTCTGTACATGTGTCTGTTGTTTTGGTATTCGCTATCGAAATGACATCCATCTTCCAGCATGTCAACATCTGACAATGTGTGCATGGTTTATATACCTGTGTATGTGTGTTGTTCTTGTATCGCTAATATTTTTTTTATACAAACCACATACAGAGTACAACATCTATCTGCTTTTAATTAGAGAGTAGTATGTAGAGAGTATATTTATTGTGTGATTTTCAGTTTGTGCTTGTCGGATGTCTTACCCTGTAGATAGATAAGCTCTCCTTTTTCTGGCTGTGTCTTGAGATGAGAGAGATGTATGGCCTCGTTAAAGGGTATTTCCTGTTTTGTAAAACAAATGCAAGCCAGCCCCGCAGATGTTGACGCTTCAAGAGCTTTGGCTGCTATTGATTTTGACTGCGATTGCTACACATGTCAAAGGACAATGATAATTGCCATTGGCTGTTTTATACTCCACTGCTAACACCAACGCAAACCATGCCATCAACAACCTCTTCGACCATACGCAAACAGCGCCCCATCCACAATTCAAATGCACTGCCCGAATGGTTCAAACCCGCAAAACCAAATACTGGTCAGAATAACCAACCGCAAACGCTAATACTTTAGCAGAATACTGTAATTTTTTCACCAACACACATTTGTGTGGTTGGATAATCTATTAATGCCTGGTATTTTTATTGCTCCTGTTGCCAGGTATAGTCAGTCTTTCATGTGCTGATTGCACACAAACGCACAACATGCAGTTGCTCCGTCAATGCGCAAGGCTCGCGTGACTAATTGCAACCAGCGCGCTTTTCTATTATTTGTGTTTTTTTTTTGCATTATGGACAAAAAGCAAACAGGGAATGGCATTCTGTTGTCTCAATTCTAGCTACCTCGAGGATGCACAAAACACATGTAATAAGAAATGCATTTTGTGGAGACATTGTTTTTTTCTCAGGAACGAACAAATTAAACGATTGACTCGGAAATACTTGCAAATCGGGTTGAACGGATGATGGTCGTCGCATCTATATGGAATGAAATAATCCGTCGAACCTTGTTGTTTACATTTTGACAATCATCAATTAATTATGATTCGCCATGACATGGAATTTGTTCTTTTTACATGTACTTTCAATGGAATAAAAAGTTTGAATATTATGATGAATGCAATTTTTATAAAAATAAATAAAGTTCTTGAGAAGAGAAAAAAACATGATGAACTACGCAGTACAGATGTAAATGCGCATGATAAACGACGCTTAGGACATAAATATGCGATATCAATGAGATCGAGTGCACTTTGGGAAAATGCAGATTTTTTGCAGACTGAATTGAACAACAGATGTTCATTCAGAGGCGACAATAGTGGTAGCCGATTCGGCAATAGGCGAGGCCGTAATCGTTGCCAGAGAACTAGCCAGGTTGGTCGGGGCTACAACGGCATGCTGCGGCGTGGCCATCATAGTTGACAGGTTGGCAGCAACCATCGAGGCGCTGACCAGTGAACTGGCAAGCTCGTCGTGGTCAGACCCTGTTGTGTAAAGGTCAAAGGCACTGCTAGCGACGTCGGATGCGGAGACAAAGGAGGTGTCTATCGACAAACCCGAACCCTCGTTGTGTGTGATAGCGTCAGACATTGAGAATGACTGGGCAATGGGCAATGGCGCCATGGGGCCCATGTCATCGAGATAGGGGCTGTTGCTGTGAACAGAGCTGTTCATGTCGAGCAGTTGTGGGCTGCCATCGTTGGTAAGAGATGGTGCCAGAGAAAGCGCGCCATAGTAGCCAACCGCGCCGTAGTCCTGCGACAGCGACTGTGTGCAGTCGGGGTAGCTAAACGACTCGCACAGACCCATGGATTGCGCACGATCAAGCATCGGCGTAGCAAAGGAATCCGACTGTGATGACGACACGGCCGCGGGAAACGGCGGCGTGGCGAGGAGTGACGACTTGGCTGCCAGTTGCTTGCGCAGCTCCACCGTTACGCAGCGCCGGCGCTTGGGGTTCGGCAGCCGCTGCTGTTGATTCTGCTGGGACGCCATCATAGGCGAGGCCGAGGCAGCACGCGCACCCAGCCCTGAAGCAGACGGCGGAAGGGTCAGGCTGCGACGACGACGAGTAGAATCAAAGTCGGCAGGCATGTCCAGCGAGGACGATGGCGAGGCTCTGTCGTCAAGCAGCGGTGCGCTGGTGGCCTCGTCGCATGTCTTTTGCTTTTCATTCCCAGACAATGCTTCGCTGCAGCCGCGCTGGCGCTTGTTCGAGCCTGTGATGGTTGCCTTCTTCATGTCGTAGACCTTCTTTTCTTCCATGTACTGCACGCGGAATTGGTTCTTGATGTCTTCCTTCTCAGTCTTCCAGCACTCGCCAGCTAACCGCGAGATATCAGTCTGGCTGACTTCGGGATGCAGGCGCTTGAGCTCGGCAATCTTGTAACTGCGATACTTGATAAAGGCATTGATGGGCTTGGCTGACTTCTCCTTGGGTTTGCGCTGGTTGTGGTGTTGCGACGGCTGTGACGACTGCTGCTTCTGCTGCTTCTGCTGCGAGAGTTGCTGCGAAGGCTGCTGCTGGTGTGGCTGAGGCAGCAGTGCCGACTGAGGCAACACATGTTGCGCCGATGCCTGCCGTTGCTGCTTTTGCTTTTGTTGTGGCCGCTGCTGTTGACGCGACTGCGGCCTCAGAGCAGCCGAGACATATGCATGGCTTTCGTGAACGCCTGGCGCGCTAGCTTGCATTGTCCGGTTAGCAGCCATCCTGTGCAGATCGCCGAGCACTTGGTCGATGCTGGCCGACAGCGGGATGTAGACCATGCTGTGGTTGGGAATGTGCTCAATGTAGATGCGGCCATCGGAAGTGCAAAGCTGGTGGGCAGTTTGCTCGACAGTCGATCCCAAAACATCATCGTGTCGATAGATAAAGCACGGCGAAGTCTTATCGCCAATCTGCGCCGACGGGACAAGGTGGCTTACACCCGCTGCGGGCGCTGCAGTCATAGCCATAGGAGCAGGCCCATTGTTTGTTGGGGGGAATGGGTCGATGGATGGCGGGAGATGCATTGGGCCCATCATGGGTCCCATGTCCATGCCTGGGTAGCGCAAAGTGGACATGTAGCCCGGGGCGTCTGCGCTGGGCGCATATGCAAATTGACTCTGGTAGCTGTCCATTGATGATAAATGTTAAAAAAGGGGAGAAGAAGCGCGGTGTTTTAGACGATACAAGATGCAGGTTTTCTTTAAAGAGGAGCTTGAACTAGGCGTTGCGTACAATAAAGGCAATGCGTAGCGTGTGGCGAGGTGTGAGAGGGTGGAGGTAGAAGGGGGAAGATGCAAAAAACAAAGTGAACGTGTCGTTAACTGGGATGAGGAACTGTGTGATTACTGAACGTGTGGCAATGTAAAGAGGCCTTGTGGGGAAAGACGACAAAGGGAATGGCGACGGGCTTTTAAAGGAGAGGGATTTTGGGTGGACGTGGCGCGTGGTAGTACACAAGCGGGCCTTGGAGGGGGTGGGTGTATAGTAGGGGTTGTTTGTGGGGGGTGCGTCCAACATACTTGCTATATGAGGAAGCTCTGTTTCTGTGGGAAGCGCCAGGTCTGTCAATCCGAGGGTGATAGCCATGCCATCGCGCATAATCCCCGAGAGGGGAGGGCAACTGACAGGGAGAGGGGGGTGTTATTTCTCTTTTGCATGTTACTTGCGGGCTTTACATGTGGATTTACCCGGACCGGTCCGGTTTTGCATCCCTAAACAATCGCTCCCCAGACGGCCAGCCCCCTCTTGACCACGAGGGCCGCTCCTGCCGCAACAAATACTGCCTCCAAAAAATGCGGAGAGGCAGGGGACAAAAGGATTTGCCTTGGTGGCTAGCGCAGAGAAAAATAGTAAACAACCAACTTGAGCAATTCCACCCACACACGTGAGCAGCAGCTTCACTACAGGCTAGAAGGTGGGAGAGGGTGAACAAACATCTGCAGCTTGCGCGTTAAAAATAGCCCCAGTCCGACATCCGCCGTATGCACCTGTGGGCGGAAAGAGGGACAGCAAGCGCTGTGTGTTGTGGTAGCGCAGGGCACATGAGAGATTGAGACAGAGGGTGTTTTTGATGCGTACCGATTGCGGATGGAACCCGCTGCAGCAACGGCAGCGTGCATCTGTTCCTTGAGAAAAAAATAATGTTTGATAGGGAAGGACCAGGGCGAGTGACTCCGGTTTCTGAATAGCGAACCCCCCGCTTCAAACATCATGCAGAAAACCGATGTGTCTGTCCAACAATTGATGAATCGTGTTGAAGACCACTTGCTGAAACGCAACAAGTAAACTCCCCATGAAGTATTGAAGAAGAAAGAAAAAAGTTATTTTCAGCTCCAAACGGACAAGACGACCATTGCATAGCGTGCTTGGACGATCGGGTCATTCTCCAATGGATAGAGAGGAGGTATTGCTGGATGCAGAGTCGTTGTTGTTATATCCGCCTTGCAATCCGAGCTGCTTCACCTGTCTTGTCACATCCTGCCTCCCAGACAGCTCAGCGACATGAGCTGTGCAGTCTGTGCAAGTAAGTGCAGCAAAGGCGGAAAATTGCATGCGATTTGTGCTCATTGAGCCAAGTTTCGCATTGATATCCGATCGTCATGTTTGTATTTACACTGCTTGCAAGACGTGTCGTTGCTTCCCTATTGGCTGAACGCAGTTCCTGAGCATCAATCAGCCTGTGCGACATCCTGCGCAAAGTCGCATTACCGCTGCCATCGTACCAGCGACTTTTCTCCTGCTCTCCCAAACCTGTTGTGGACTTTCTCTCTCTCCCACCAATTGCGTGATAGATCTCCCCCCAAGGTTCCGTTGCACCTGCACGTTTGCACGTGCGTCGCGGCTATTGCGCGTTTCGTCGCTCAGGTGTTGACAAAACTGTAGCGGGTTGTCTTCTTCAACACCATTTGTCAATCCCTCTCTCTTCGCGCCCCGTGCATATATTTGCACACATTGCAAATGCGCAAAATTACACTGTTGCATTTTTTTGGGATCCATTGATACACTTCTGACAAACACAGCGTCATTCATTAATCTCATGCCGAAGGCTGCTTGCTTGCGCGCCACTATCTTGCGCAGGCACCTTGCCAATTTGCGATAAATGCAGCTTTAAACACCGCTGCCAGATGCTGCACCGCGGAATAGCAGACTTGCGCTTCTGGAAGGATGGGGGGGGGTGGTGAGGAAGAACGCAAGGAGTGGCACCTTGCCCCCTGTTCGATTGCCATTGCCGCCACCGCCCGTTTTCAGAGAATCGACAGTTGTACGTACTTCGTGCAAGCCATTTTCCATCCTTGGCGTGGCCGGATTTGTCTGTTGATTGCTCACATCCATGCCAATCGCCCGTGGGAACAGGTCACGTTTAGCCACGCCGTAGCTCCAGACCAGCCTTGCGATTACGAATCGGTCAATGGAAGGGGGGTGTCTTCTTGGCATGTGAGCAGAGGGCGTAGGGTGCAATCGCAAAAAACGTCTGCTGTGATTTTGAAGGTAAACAGCTGGCAACAGCATCGCTCTGTGATTCGCCCGTGTAATCGATCGCCGGCATGCATTTACCCCGCGCAGCTTGCATGTCCACAACATATTGATTTATTTTTGTCCAGCTGCATGGACAGAATCATTCCAAGTGGGGAGAGGAAAGAAACAGGTTTACCTTGTGCCTGGAATGGCGCGACCAAGGCACAGGATGTGCGCAACGAGATTGATCCACACGCTGCGCCAGCCACGGCGCCACTCCCCTGCCTTTTTCGCTGTGTGATAGTCCCGTAAGGCCGTTGTTGATCCAAACGCGATCCTCCGCCTTACCGATCCGCGTAATCGACAGAAGAGATACCACGGCAATTTCGATAACATCAGTACGGGGTTAAATGCTGTGACCGATTCTCTGCCAACAATGCAGCTCTGCTGCACCACCCCCTCCCTCCCTCGCAGACAGCTGGTGGCAGATGTTCAAATGAGCTGTACACAGAGTCACATGCATATGCAATGGATCAGCTGGGTTGTCAATCTGCAATCGAACAGAGACATAGGCTTGCCAACGCATGCCTCCGCAGACCTGGTGAGTGCACTCGCCACTTCTCTACAGACCACCTTTCGGAGTGCATGACACTTATCCAAGATAGCAAACTTCACAGAAAAGAATCATCCCCAACGGTTTTTTGGATACTAATTTCTATATTGGCTGAGGTTGTCAGGTTCCCTGTTATGTCTTGAGATGCAGTTAATGTTGTTTGGGTTAGAGTTGACATCGATCGAGCATGTACGTGCTACTTAAAATACCATTTTAGAAATGGCTTGGGTGTCTGCAAGGCGCAAGTGCATATGTTTGCATGTCTATCGGTTGAGGTGTATAACGCTGCTGCTGTTGTTGTTGAGATTTTGTGCTGCATTTGGAAGCATGCACCTAAGCATTAGGTTTTGAAAGGACATGTGCGCCATACTAAATAAACTTTATTGTTGTTTTATTTGCATCAGAACGATCGTGTGCTTGTGAAGTGGACAGTGTCATTATCTGCACATACAGTGTACACATTAACTGTCAGAGTAATTTTTGGGGGGTTTCTTTTGTTGATTGGCTCACTGTCCACTAAAACCGTGGACATATGCTAATAATATTTTTTAGTAGAACTTGTAGTTCTGGTTCTAATGATACTGGCTTCATAGTGTTTTATTTTGAATCAAAGATCTGATAACTATGCTGACAGTTTTAGTACATTTTTTAAAATAGTATTTAGTACTTGGTATGTCCGCCTTTAGCTTTAATAATAGCAGTTTTACATATTGGCATACTTGAAACAAGTTTTTAACAGTAATCAGTGTTTGTATTTTTCCATTCAGCTTTAACCCATGTCCACTGATCTTGGATATTATCTGGATCACCTGGGTACTCCTCCAGCTGTTTCTTGAGATGAGCCCGCAAATGTTCAATTGAATTCAAGTCCAGGGATTGTGTAGGCCACATAAGAACACCAATGTCGTTGTTCTTGAACCATTCAGTTGCCCGTTTGGATGTGCGTTAGGGCCAAAAAAAAAAAACATGACAGGTTGTGTTTTAAATCCTTGACATAATAATCTAATCCAATCACAAGATTGCCATCAGATTGCGTCATTGTTTGATGACTTGAGATTCTTACTCAGCACAACTTTTTTCTAACGCTTTCCAATTGCTCTCTCCCTTTACTCTTTAGAAATACAAAATTCTATACTTTGTTATAATGGAGCTTCATTCTATTTTCTCGCAAACTCTGTGTTGCAAGGCGGCAAATGCGTCAGCAGAGGCTCGATATTCAGATAAAATATATCTTCCGCAGTCGTTTCTGGCCTCGCTGTTAGACCTGCAGTCTAATCCGCCGAGGCCAGGCGCCAGCGGTATGCGAGGTAGAGCAATGATGGCATCAATGCGTCAAAATTCTTACGCCGCCTCGTCAGACGGTATATATGACAACGATGGGCATGGCAATGACGACAAGAGACATCTTCCCTCACCAATGATATTTCGCATTAAACGGCGAAAGACTGCATTATCAGATACCAACCAGAATACCGATCATGGCGTTGCATTCTGCGGTGTGCGTGAATTCAGCTGTGAAGAGGGCGAGGTGGCGATCCCTGAATGGATTATGCAGAATGCCGGACTGATTGAGGGCGATTCTGTCTCGGTCGAGTTTGTACGGCCGGAGAAGGGCACATTTGCTGTGCTTCAGGCACATGACGTGGAGACGCAGTCAGTAGGGGACTTGCGTGCACTCTTGGAATCGCACATGCGTACCAGACTTACGGTATTGTCCCTTGGGCTGACAGTTGAGGTGCCAGTTGGTGGCATGAGTAAACCTCTATCGTTCTCTGTTGCAGCACTTGAGCCAATGGATGCAGTTGATATTGTCGACACGGATCTCTCTGTCGATATTGTGCATGTTGATGGAGATGTTATCAGCGATCGGCCAAAGGACGATGCAGGGCAGCAGCAACCAGATGAGCTGATACCCGATGTCATGCGTGAGGTAACAATAACCAAAGACCGTCCGCGTGTCTTCCAGCTACACATACCTGCAGATGCCGACAATGCAGAGATATTGGTTGTTTGCCAGCCGGGAAGCGACGCATCTCTTTGCGCAAGCCGCATTCAGCGCAACCCAGGGATTCTTGACAATGAATGGTTCGACTATTCCTTGCCATCACAGCAGTCAAAGACATTGCACATAAAATGTGCGCAGTTGCCCAGTGGTTCAAACACAATATATGCGTCGGTGGTCGGGTCCACTGATACCTGCATTGCAACTATCGAGGCTCGCCTTGATGCACCAACAAAGCCCGAGCAAACAAACGTATCAGTGCCTGAAACCAAAGATAATTTAGAAATAGAGGAAAGGATGTGTACCAATTGTGGATCGAGCGTGCCAAATGCTAGGTTCGAGATGCACCGTGCAGTTTGTGAGCGACATAATGTCAAATGTTCAAGCTGCTCACGCATATTCAAACGCGGGAGTGCAGAGCTTGATCAGCATTGGCATTGCGATATTTGCAATGAAGCTGGTGAGAAAAGCGACAGCTCCAAACACATGTACTTTTACCACACTCCACGCGCATGTTCGTGCGATCCTTCGCAAAGTTATCCATCATTGATAGCGCTGGCGGATCATCGGCGTACCCATTGTGATAACCGGCTGATTGATTGCCAATACTGCCACATCATTGTGGCCCAGGGTCCGATCTCCTCTGCAGCGGAGGCAATTATGCTTGGACAGCGTGCACACGAGTACGAATGTGGAAGCAGATCCATCACTTGTGTAAAGTGCAAAACATATGTGCGTATTCGTCAGGTGCAAGTACATATGCGCGTTCACGAAATGAAAGATGCAGAGGCACGGGCCAACATGGTGCCGTGCACCAACAAAGAATGTCGTAGAGAACGAGGCGATAATCTGCTGGGTCTGTGTTCAATATGCTTTGGACCATTATATTCAGGTCAATACGATCCCGGGAATCATAAGCTACTGAAGCGTCTGGCGCGTAATCTGCACATGCAGCTGACAAATGGTTGCGGTAGTGTATCTTGTCACAATATGCATTGTGCATCTGGAAGAGCAAATGCGATTTCAGATGCCAACGCCACTCCTCTGTCGCAAACAGAAGCTGCTGCAATGTTAGTCCCTATTCTAAAGGCATATTCTCCACTAGCCACTGGCACTACTGTGGACTATTCAGGGATCGATTTGCATCTGTGCGTATAATCTATTGTTTTTGTGGTACATAGCTGTGCATTTATCTTTATCTGATAGATTTATGTTGTTTTTTTGGGCATAACCTTAATAGAATATAATCTAGAGTAACTTGTTTCTGATTTTGGATAGCGGCGACTACTCCCCCAAATGCTCTTGTTGTCGCGATTTTCTTGTCAATGAACTAATTGAAAAGGGGTGGGTCAAATGTTCAAAACAATCACATCATTACCAGTGATAGCTACAATGCTATATCATCGAGAATTCATGACAGTATGCATTGCCCGGAAGAAATTTAGAACATAAACGAACCCCTATGTTAATCACGGGTATCTATTATTGAAACCTATTTCTCAACGACATCATATGAATATGACACCAATTGTGACAATGTTTAGTGATGGCTCGAGTTATAAAATCGGCTGGTTCGCCATCAATCGCCCTAGCAATATCAGAAACATATAAAAAAGAAGTAGCATGTGGCGGTAGCCTTTGGCTTGTCAGCCGGAGGAGTTGTGCTCGGAGAAGGATCCGTTGTCAGTGTTGAATCGATGGATGGACTAAGATTGTAGCTACCTCCGACTGACTTTATCCATGACAGATAGTTGCTGACGCGGGTGTACATTCCAAAGCTATTTGCCTCGCCGCATGTAGCGCTTCCATCTTTGTCTGTGCCGTAGCTGACCAGTCCAGCAAAATACTGAGTGCCCTTGTATCTGATCGTGCTACCAGTCCCAGAGTCACCTTGGCACGCGTCAACACCAACACTGTAGTTGGCATCCGTGCATATCTGATAGACATTGGCATTCTGATATCTAGGCTCTATTACTTGGCAGGCCTTTGGTTCGGAAACGTAGACGGTTTGGGTCAGCAGTGAAGGCGGAGTGTCTTTAACGGTGCCGTGGGACTTTGTCGTGCCCCAGCCATAGATCTCCATAGCCTGCTTGGGCGCGATGTCGCTATTGTATATCGCGATAGACTCGACTTTACCCTTGATCATATTTAGCGGCGGGACGCGCAGAACAGCAATGTCATTGCGGAAGTCGCGGGGACTATATTCTGGATGCAGAATGACCTGCGTTGCCTTAATGTAGTCTTGGCTGCCTGACGAAACAGAGCCAGAGAACACATATGTATCCGAGGGGCTTCTGGTCTTTCCAGTAGCCATATCGTAGACACAGTGACCGGCGGTGATAATTGTTGTAGAGTCAATAATAGTTCCGCCACAGAGCCCCTGGATGTTTCCGTTTACGAGAAGAAGCCGCACTAGAAATGGTGCAACCTCTTGAGATACCATGGTCCCGTTTGTCACACGTTGGTCGCTGGAAGGACTAAATGAAGGCATAAGTGCCGTGTTGACCAGCCCAGCCTTGGCCACTAGTGACCATACTAGCGGCATAATAGAAGTAACTAGGATATTTATACGCATGTTCTTGTATGCTAACCGACTTTTCTGCACTATATGCCAATGATGATAATAACTAAATTAGGATTTATACTGTTGATACTTGGGAACGATGGCGCTGAAAAAGTAGCGCCAGAGAAAGTCAGCGACATTGCAATTTATATTACGCCTACACATCGGCACCCTGTCTAATCACTATCTTGTACTTGGCAATATCATCTAGCACTATTTTACTCTGTTTTGTGTGTTAGCTCGCTTAATAGTCAGAATATTGAAGCTGACATGGGAGATAGAGCGAGGCAAGCCTTCATAGCCCTACAAGCGCACTTGTGGCTAACATATCGTTGGTTCAACACTGTGCAGCAATGGTGTCGTAGAACATAAAGGTGGCCACCTCAATATCTTCAATGCATTAATCAATTCTCGAAGCAACAGAACCATTGACAAGTAGCACACGCTGTATTTCGATCTTTTCTTCTGTCGCCTGACCTTTGTTTTCTCGATTGAATCACATTTGAGCATGTTTGCTCAATCCAATCTGGACGCCACCAAAAACAGAACAGACACAAAGGACTACATTAACGACGACAAGTGATGATTGCTGGGAAGTGCGCCAACCCTCCCCTATATATTTTTCTTGAGAGCATAACGTCATCTTTTCATAGATGTGCTTATGCGAGGGATTCAGGCTGGCGCATGAGTTGCTTCGAGCAAGTAGTGCCATTCCCTTGCATAAAGCTACCATGTTTGGTTTACGCCGTCTTCGCCGCCGGTGGAGCCTATTACTGGCGCTGGCAAACAAACTCTGTATCCTTCCACTTGAGATGCGGTATCTTTTTGTATGCGGAGGTAACTACGAAAGGCGGAACATATGCCCCAATGCAGCAGAAGCTAGCCAACCACTCGCAGACTTGGCCATCAGTCCGCATGGTGGGCTGGATCGCCACACATTTTGGCGACCTGCTTTCTCCTGTTTTCTGAGGGATGATTGGATCGACGTGTAAGCATTGTGTTGATGTAGCACCAGCGTGGTCGACAATCAGTATCCAGCCAGCTAGTCTGCTTCCGCCCTATTGTTCGGACCAGCGTCTGTTTTGTACCCCGTTTAGCAGGCAGCATCGCCTGTCTATCTTTTTGTTCTGCTCTGCTGCTCTGCCTCCTTTCTCTGACGAACCTTTCTGGTCTCAAGTGTTAGCTGCATCACGTATTTCACCACTGGTTTATCTTTTTCCCAATAATATTTAGATTTTTCCTCATCACATTTTTTTTTGCCGCTTCTTCCAAACTTCTAGATAATATTCCGCAATGAAGCTCTTGACTATTGCACTTTCAACTTTACTCACTGCTGGCAGTGGTGTGCTTGGGCAGGATAAGCAGATTGTTGGCGAGGGAGTGGTTGCAAATAGCCAAGACGACTCCTACTCGTTTGTGACCAGCATCATCGTTGACAAAAACGGCAAGGCATCTGTGTGCTCGGGTGCGCTTATCTCGCCTACTGTAGTGCTGGCCTCAGCCAAGTGCGTTGCTGACCCTGTTAGCAACAAGGCATTGGCGGCAAACAAGGTTATTGTTGGACAAGGCAAGGTCGATGATGTGTTGAGCAACGACAGCATTGATCTTTCCAAGGCAGCTTCAGCTGGATATGCGTTCCCACAGGCAATTACTGTGCATCCTGGTTACAATTCGATCGCGTTTACTGATAATATTGCTGTTCTCACCCTCTCGAAACCATTGGTCAATGCAACCAGCATTGATGCTAGCGTAAAGCTGATGATAAAGCCAAAAGCTTCGGTCAACACTGCATATAAGGGAACCGGGTGGGGCCCGTATGTTTCTGGAGACGAGTCCTCATTTCCGGAGCAGACGCAGCAAATATCGCTGGCGGTTGGAGACAATTCAACATGCAGCGGTATATGGCCGCCATATGCGTCTCTCACCAACTCTCTATGTCTCGTTCCAACAAAGAGCTCGTCCAATGTCTGTAACGACAATGGCCTGCTTGTGCATACCGCTGTGGACAAGTCTATCGGGCTTGCTGGTATTCTCAACCTTGTTGCTACTGAGGATGATGTGCCAACCGGCAAATGCACCGACGAGGGCGTTGTCGATTTCTTTACCACATTTGACAACTACGTTGGCTGGCTAACGCAGGTCACTCCATTGAAGGAGAAGGACTTTGTGTCTACTGCCAAGTTCTCCTACAGTTCAGCAACAAATGGCGATCAGGAATCCGAAAATGACTCGACCTTGGATTCAGACAACTCCGACACTGATGACGAAAGCAGTGATGACCCAGAGTCGAGCAAGGCCAATCCCAACTCTAGTACCTCAAGTTTCCTGGCTGCTGTTGCGGCAGTGACAGCTTTCAGCGCTCTATTCTAAGAACGCTATGTTTTTTGCTCTCTTTTGTTATGTATGTGGCCTAGGGTCACCAATCAATACTGGTGCTTCGTGTTCGCAAACATCTGGCAGGGGATGCAATAAACGGACTATCGCTACTTGAAAAAAAAATGCGTTAAACGTATTCAGAATAGCACTAAGGGCATTCAATAAAGCGGGCGTCACTTCAGCCCATACTCGGAGCACAGGACCCATCATCTGTTGTTCTTAAGAAGTAGACCTTTATCTTTCTTTTCCTTTCTTCAGTCACGTACTCCAGTTCTATTTTGCGTGGCTTGCAACCTCCTCTTAGAATATAAACTTCAGTGTGTAGAATTCATACGTCAGCAATGCCGCCAAATGCTGGTAACGATCACCCTCGCGATTCGTCCAAACCTTCGCGGAACCTTTTGCTTGGGTCAGCTCGTATGCTTTGGCGATTCAAGAAGACTGCTGTCATTGCCAGCGGAGCTGCATATTGTCTCTACAAGTTCCAACAGTGGAAACTCAGGAACGAATTAAATAAGCAGATAATAGATGGGACGGTGCTAACCTGGTCCATTACCAATGGCTCCATCATTGAGACGGACACAGCCACGTCTGGCTTTGGTCCATTTGGGAAGGTAGTGGACTCTCTTCTCCAGCCATCGCACCAAATACGGATGCTCGACGCGCTCGTTGCTTTGGAGATGGCTGCTGTCGACCCCCGCATCAAGTCGCTTATTGTCAGGGTCCATAACGGAGAGAGTACCGATGCAAGGTCCATGTCAACCGGCCTAGGAATTGCTCAGACACAGGAGCTACGTCAAGCTCTGGAAAGATTCCAGCAGCGGAAGGAGCAGCAGCATGGATCGGGGAAAGGCAAATCGTACTTTTATATCGATTCATTCGATGACCAACAGACATACTACCTGGCATCAGCATTTAGTGATATCATCATGCAACCCACTGGTTACCTGCCGCTCACGGGAATCTCGGCGACCAATATGTATTTCAAGGATCTTATTGAGAAACTCGGCATACATATGCATGTGGAGGCACGCAAGGACTATAAAGGTGTCGTGGCACCGTTCTCGCAGAGCTCTATGCCCGAGAAACACCGAAAGAACATGATGGATATCCTAGAGTCGCTCAATAGCACTTTTATCCGAGACACTGCAAGGTCGCGCAAGGTCGCCATTTTATCCAATGCACAGGTGACTGGTGAAGACCAACCTGCAACAGCGGCCGAGATTATGCGCGGCGTACTTGAGGAAGGCCCTATATCGGCACCCTACGCCAAGAAACTCGGGTTGATTACCGCACAAGACTTCATATTTGACGTAGAATCAATTATTGGTATTCGTAAGGCCATGTCGCTCAGCAATTACCGAAAGCAACGTGGAAAAGAGCACTGGGCTTCTATAATTACTTCCATAATGGGCAAGAATGAGGATGGTACATCGCTAAATATGCATGAGCAGAAAGACTCGTCCCAACCTGGTTTAATTGCCACTGTCGGGATTGTTTATCTTGTCGGCAATATTGAGAGACACGGCACCAACAGCGCCGAAAGGATTGCACATCATCTGCTGGACGCCGCGCGGGACATCAACGTAGATGCGATTGTGTTGCGTATTGACTCTGGAGGAGGCGATGTTATAGCAAGCGAAACTATTGGCGCCGCTGTTGACTACATACAGACCAATTTTAGCAAGCCTGTGGTTGCGAGCTATGGCAACATTTCTGCCTCTGGCGCCTACTATGCCTCAACCTCGTGTAAACGCATATTTGCTAGCCCTGGGACAATTACTGGTAGCATTGGTGTGGCTGCAATGCGTCCGATTATTACACGAAAGCTGCTGGACTATATTGGAACCAACGTCGAGGAGCTCTATGTCATCGACAACAAGTCAAACTCCTCCTTTACCGAGCCCCAAGGCAGCGAACTTGAAAGATACAGGAAGCTTGTTGACGAAATCTATGAGGGGTTCACCAAGCGGGTGGCCAAGGACCGCGGATATTCGAACGAGGATGTGGAGGAAGTTGCCCAGGGACGTGTGTTTACCGGGATACAGGCGCTATCTAATGGATTGGTTGACGAAATGGGCAGCTTTACACGAGCCATAGAGTCTGCTGCCGAGCTGGGCTCGAAAGTGATGTTGGAGACAAAGCTAAAGACTCTAAGGCGCACGCTCCAGCTTCATCGAAACAATGTTCTTCAGGCAGCGGTTACCTTGGGCCATTTCAAATCGTTGGATGAGGCTGAAAAGAAATTGGATAATGCTTCGCCTGATGCAGAGAGCAAGACTACTAATAGCGCCAGTAGCAGCGACAATAACAACGAGAGTAAATTAGAGTCTTTTATGGACAAGCTGGAAATCATTGCCAGCGAGCCTGCTAAATTTAAGAGGCCTTTCAAGGGCGATATTACGAGAAATATTCTGCTGAAGGAATTCCCGCAGCAGAAGCAACTTGCAAAATGGGTCTTCAACTCGATCATTAAACAAGAAGTTGATGACGACGGCGACTTTGGATTTTCGCCCACTACAAGCGCCAGAATGTCTGCTCAAGATGCTGCTAAGAATGTCGTTTTGGCTGTTCTAAAAGACGAGATCAATGCGCTTCTTTCAGGAGATTCTCTACGCACACTTGAAAAGTCCGCGGAACAGGGGCGCTCAGTTCGTGCTGAGTCTGACAACACGAGATTTAAGTGATACTCATCTGGTGGTGACCATAGTCCACTTATTATTTCTACAGTATCACGATTAATTGGAAATAGCATACAAAGTGAAGCTATCTAAATAACTAAAAGCCAAGCAAGCATACCAAATATCATGCCAATGCCAATATTGTGCGTTGAGCTGGCTGACCCGAACAACCACCAGTCGTCGGCATCGCCCTCATCATTGCCATCGCTGTCGCCATTGCCATTGCCGCATTCCTCGTAATTATTGCATGTTGTTTGATCCACTTGCAGTGAAGCGGTCAATGAAGAATAACTATTATCACAAGTAACGTCGCCAGTCTCTCCGACGTCGTTTAGAACATCAATTTTATTGCTCCAATTGAAGATGTTGCGATCCTTTTTGTCGTCGTTGCTATACTCACTCATCATATTGGCAATCATATATCTGTACGAAGCGATGCTTGCTTTGGCACCAGGAGCACTGTCATAAGCAGATCGTACTTGCAAAAACAACTTTAGCCATTCAATTTCATTAACCTCATAGCTGTTAATGTTCAAAATACTTCCGGATGATCCAAGAATATCCGCTGTAATATTTTTGTTTGTCGCTTTGATCATGCCACCAAGGCTGCTGCTCTTAGAATTGGTTCCATGGGAAATAGCCACATCATACAGTTGAGCTTGACTAATGCTTAATGCTAGTCCCAGATCATCGGCCTCACTTTGTGACTTTTCAAAGTATATCTTTTTAAGTACGGATTCCTGCGCCCATTGAAACCTTGTATCCTGAGCTGCCTTTTTCCAAATGTCACAGAACCCATTAAATGCATCAAAACTATCTGTGTCGCTGTGTTTGCCATTGTTCTGAAATGCATCATCGTATTTGGAGAACTCATCTTCGTCATTTGTCATCTTGTGATAAGCTTTAATCACATTCCATCCAGATCCGTCCACAGTATTGAAGTTGGCAATACCTGCCCTGTATCCGCCTATCGATGAGTCTTGAACACAGGAATCATAAGTAAATTCAATCTGGCCAAATTGAAATACGTTCGTAAGCTGGATTGCTAGGCTCTTTGGGCATCCAGAAAGCCCCGCATCTACAGCCTTCAACAACGCGACAGCCGCAACGCCTAATTGCAAAGAATGCGGAACTTTCATGTTAAACTAACAAAATGAATATCAAAAATATAATACTAATAGTTTTCCGTTCGAATATCGCTAATAATACCAGCAGCTGAAGAAAATATGTGGATTTGCTAGTTTAAATAAGTGTAGAAGTGTTACTTCTCTGCTATTCTCTTGGCTTTTTTTCCCTGAGAAAATATAGAAATTTTACACAAAAGGACTATTCTCGACATATGCCAAGAATTAGTCAAGTCAAGAAAAGCTGAGAATTGCATTATCATTTTCTTCACATTCATGTTCACAACTTTTCTAGGAAAACGTCGTATTAAAAATTACCGAGCAACAGAATACATCTGCTTATGTTTATTTCCTGCCCAAAGAACCAAAATAAAAGGGGCTGCCAAGCAGTAAAGACGAGTCAAAGTAGCGTAAAGAAAGATGTGAACATTTTCACCCGCCAGGCTTTCTGGCCAAAATAACCAAAAATAAAACAAGTGCAATAACCGAGCGATGGTACTAGACAAGCTTCTTGGCTTCAAAGAAGCGACGCAAGTGACGAAGTTGCCAGTAGCATACTGCGGCAACGATAGCCAGCTGAACGAAAGCCCAGTATATGACACGCCTTTTGATGGACGAAGTAGCGCCGTCAAACTCCAGTTCTCTTTCCCTCTGATAGTTCTGCTCCACTTTGATCTCCTCAAGCTGCGCATTAAGGACGCGAATCTTCTCGGAGATATCCTTAATCTTCTCGATAGCGCCCCGGCCACCATCATCTGCCTCACCGATGCCGATGTCCAGTGTAAACTTGACAACAGACGATGACAGCCACCCGCCAGCCTTTGCTCCATGTGCCTGGAAGCAGATTGTGTGCTCACCAGATTTGCCTGCAGTGAAGGAGAATTTACCCTGGTGTCCGCCCTTCTGATTCATGACGCGATGAAGTGACTCATTGTCATCCGCCGTCATACCGACAGTTATTCCTGGATTCTCAACATACAGCTTGTCAGCCTCGCGCCATTCCTCGGCCTTGTAATGGCCAGTGACTAGGAAACCCTTGGGAAGTTCTTCTAGAAAGCATTGTTGTTCACCATCGCGGAGATAGAAATGCAGCCCGCTGGTAAGCCTGGCTAGTGCCAGGATTGTAAATAATAGCGCTGTGCGGAGCATTCTCGCCTTCTCGTATACGTACGTCTTCCCAGTTGGAAGATGCGCGGAATAGAATAATTTGATTGCAGTTGCAACGAGCAAAGACAGAGCTAAGCGATTTGCGATTTGACAGCAATGCTTTCTTTTTGCTTACATTTGACGCGCCTTTGGCAGTTGGCTGTTGAGCCCAAGTGTGCTGGTGTCGCATGATTGGCCAGCAACAGATCAATGCCGACTAGCTCGGCTCGTACTGCTGCTGCTGCTTAGAGCGACCGCGAGCCGTTGATTTTGTAGGCGATAAGCGAGCAGGCTGGTTTCGTGCACAATGCTAAACCGGATCCGGTGCCGTGTTTCTTGGAAGCTTCGACTGCCGTTGCGCAGACAAGGCGGAGTCAGGCACGCGTGGAGCTAGGAACTGACTCTTTCGGTAATCTCGAACTGGTAAGCGATTGCCCGTTGGATGTGCAAGCAGGACTATTCAGCCATCCCCACAGCCCACTCGCATGTAGTCTCTTTGTACTCAACCCGCCCCTCTCCGGTGTCAGTAACGGTTTATTTCCCCCGCGGACCATGTGCAATCGATGCCGCGTGCTTGCTGCGAGAATGGTCTCGGAGAAGCCTGCGTTTTTTAAACGGCATGCTTTGCTATGCATACGACCACCATGCGGTTGGACAGATGTTGGACTTGTCATGGTTAAGGGGGGTGTGCGTGGAGAATAAATTTACCTGCAATATCCTTTGTGCTTTATCGATGCGGGATTGTGATAAAAGGAACGAGAGCTTTTTGCGCGATACACGCTATCATTGTGGTCGATCGCTAGACCACATGTATGTCATTTTCGCACAGGTGTTGCTTTCTGCGATATTCAGTACAAAATGTCTCGCACGTTATCACTCATAGTACCTCATTGAGCACGTAGAAACTTCCTTGGACTTCCAGATTTTGCAGTTGGTATCTTCTTTTGTCAGTCTCGTGAAAAAAAAAAAAGACAATGAAACCTGGTCGTTCTGCAGCACGGTAAGGCATTAAAAGCGCAATGGCATCCTGCAAAATACAACACTTACCGAGCTGTGTCGCCAATTGAACATTGCACCAAATATTTCCTCCTTACGCTTCCCCTTCTTGTTTTTTCTTCTTGGCCTCACGTACCCTGTAGCGCCAGAAATTAACATTTTCCTTACGAATTGACACTTTGGCTGGTTCCATAGATCATTTCGTATTATCCACATTAATTCTGCGACCCGACCTGAATTTTTTGTTATTATATTTTGACATTACTACCAAAAAATAGAACACAATGAAGACTGTATTCTCCTTTGGATCTGCCCTTGCGCTATTCGCCAGCATGGCCTCGATGGCCAATGCGCACACTTATCTCAGCAAGCTCACACTTGATGGTGTTCAGGAAAGCGAAGGCAAGTGCATCCGCCCTTACCCGTCCAACCGCGACTTCCCGGTGAAGGATCCCTCATCAACTGACCTTACTTGCGGCACTGGCGGTGTGTCCACTACTGCCAGCGAGACATGTCCCGTTGAAGCGGGTTCGACGATTACCGTTGAATGGCATCATGACAATGACTCGGCAAGCGATGACATCATCGATGGCACACATTTGGGACCTTGCCTGGTGTATATGGCACCGCTTGAGAGCAATGGCTCTGGCAATGTATGGTTTAAAATCTTTGAAGATGGCTATGATGCGTCGACTAGTACCTGGTGTGTTGACAAGATCCGCAGCAGCGGTGGCAAGCTTGATGTTACACTCCCTTCGGATATCAAGGCGGGCGATTATCTGCTGCGTACTGAAGTTATTGCTCTTCACGAATCCGATACTGATTACAGTGTGAATCCTGACCGTGGCGCTCAGTATTACCCGAACTGCGCTCAGCTTTCCGTTACTGGAGGCGGCAGTGCCGAACCCGAGGGCTCTGCAATTCCAGGAATCTACAAGACCGACAGCCCCGGAATTCTTTTCAACCTGTACAACTCATTCACGAGCTATCCTATACCCGGACCTGATGTGTATGTTTCTGGCTCCGGCAACAATCCGGGCAAAGATAATGATAAGACTGTTGAAGATAGTTCCGCAGCATCTGAGGAGGAGACTGACAATAGCACATCAGCCAATGAGGAGGAAAGCCCGGCTGAGCCATCCGCATCGGAGGAGGATACCGCTGGGGAGCCGTCTATTTCGGGTGAAGACACCGCTGCTGAATCCACCGATTCGGCGGAGGAGGATACCACTGGCAAACCGTCTGTTTCAGATGAAGACACCGCTGCTGAGCCCACTGAGTCTATGGAAGAGGATTCCACTGCTGAACCCACTGATACTGCGGAGAAGGATACTGCTGCCGAGCCATCTGCTTCGGAGGAGGATACCGCTTTTGAGCCCACCAATTCTGAAGAAGAGGAGTCTACCAACCAATCCACCCCTGTAGAAGATACAGGAAATGACACGGGGGTTGAGGACTACACCACTTCATCGGATGAGGCGCCGACATCCAGCGCACCCGAAGCTACTGCAACTGGTGTGCCTGGAAAGTGCCATTAAGAAGCCTAGTGTTTTTTTTTTTTTTGCAATTTCGTGGTCGATATTTCTATATCTAATGGAACCAAGTTGCAAGCACTATTGCGGTTTCGATCAGTAACAAATAGAAAGGAGGACTACTTGTTGAGCGACTAATAAGCCATTATACATCATTAGCAAATCAGCTCATTGTCCCTTGCTGGATATTTTCTATTGTGATGCCATACAGAGCAAACAATGCATCTGTACAAGCAAGCCTGTATTGTTTGGAGATGTTTTGGTAAATAGCAGGCGCTCAATAATAATGAGAAGGATATCTTGGCATTAAACATATGCGGAATGTGGAGATAATTTTTTGGCAGAAAAGAGCATGTGGTGGCGCAACAGAAGTGAGAAATAATCAGGTAGCATGATCTCTTGTGGCAACCATTTGGATGCGTTGGGTTTGCAAGCCACTACTATTGCGGCTACAGCATCTACAATCCTTTACTATTTTAGATGCATAGTTGAAGGTGCCAACACCCTTTTTTCTTTTTCCTCATCACAATCGAAAGGAAACAGTAAGGAAGGCTCATCGCTGTGGTCTTCTCTCTCCTCATGCGTGCTTTTTCGGCTGGAAGACTGTCCTACGATAACCAAAAAATTTATGCTTTCTCTTCTGTGTTTGTTTTCACCCACTTGTATAGTAGACTATCTAGTATGACAGATCCAACATATTATTTTAGCTACACGCCGGTGAACATTGCGCCAGAAATTGCAGCTGGACTGTTTCTGGTAATAGCAGTGGTGCTGACAGTGCAAACGTTTAAAGCACGGGGACCCCGATGGCTGTTGGTATTGCCAATCACAGCACTCAGCGAGGCAATTGGGTATGGTTTTCGTGTGGTGTGCATCTACTGGACAACGCTGGGGACATTTACAGCAATGACTATGTTCTTGCTGCTACCACCCAATGCACTTGCGCTGACAAACTATAAGACACTGGGTGAAGTGGTTCGCAAATCCCAAGATTCAATCCCTTCGCATCAGATACCCAAGGTGTTCTTGCTTAAACCGCGGTTCATCACATGGTTTTTCTTCACCAGCGATGTGTTTTCGTTCTTGCTGCAAGGCGCTGGTGTCGGAATCTCGACACAGGAAGACAAACGCGACCTGGCAAAACACACGGTGCTGGCAGGACTTTATGTACAATTGTTTTTCTTTGCCGTATTTCTGGGTATTGCCGCATATATATTCTTTGACCGGAGGTTTGTTGTGATGTGTGGACCAAAGGATTCTAGTGAGCAGCAGGCAAAGCGTCGACTGTTTTCGGTTATTATTGTCACCACCGTGATGCTCTACTTACGCTCCGTGTATCGCGTGGCCGAGTTTGCGGGCGGATACGGCAGCAAGATATACGGCACAGAATGGCTGTTCTATATGTGCGACACAGTGCCAGTGCTGCTGTCATTTGCAATGTACATGTGGTCGTTTATCGGCCACCACTTCAAACGCAGTAGAGCACCCAGAGCTGTTGGTGGTGGTGGTGGTGGCGGCGGTGGCGTCAATCAGTCAGGTGCTAGCATAAAGCTGAATGCCTATCAGATGTCGCCAATGTATGTGGGGCAGCACCAGCATTGCTATGCCGTGTGAAGTACGGCCATGACCCAAAGTACCGGGTGTCCGTTGATTATCCGATAGTGGGGTGACTCCCTGCAGCGGCTTCTCTTTCTTGCACAGTACTATCCACGCAGCCCATTTATCGTCTGGGCAAACAACAGGCTCTGAAGAAAAAGATGTGCAAGTGGTGTCACAATCCCCAAGTCAGTGTTTGCACTGACGTCATGTTGAGGGCAATGTGACTTGCGCAGCAGCCAAGAAAAAGTATGTTGAAGCGCATGGTGCGGCAGTGCTTATCCCTCTTTGCTCTGCCATTGAAAGTTTTGAGCGACAAAGCGAAATTTTATTGGCGAAACCGCTGCCCCCTCCCCCCCATCTTTCGTGAAAGGAAAGTGGAAGAATAAACCAACCAGCGAAGTAGAGAGGACTGGAAAGAAGCGGTGGACCATCCTTTTTCTTCCTTTCACTGGCTCGTCAGCGTGATACAACCTATTTTTCTATACACTTATTTTTCAAAAGAAACAGAAAACTACTTGCACTATACTCTTGGTACCACCCCCATACCCAGAAGCGAAAAAAAGGAACTAGGAGGGTGGGGGAAGCATACAAACACCTACACGCCGTTTAGGTACCAGCAGCCACTTTGCGCTCACGTATAAGACAAGGCGGACAAGCAAAGTCTCAAATATGAGGATCAGCCAGTGGATTTGGATAGCAGCGATTGTGCTGGTTTCTGTGTCACTTCAGCCAACAGCACAGGCGCAGGGCGTGGCTGACTTTTTTGATAGCGTATTTGGCGGAGGTAGACAGAACACCTCTGATACGGATGTCTCGCCCACTGACGACGACTCATCAGGCGACAATACAAGCGGTCGGCCCACAGACGACTCATCCGATGACGACAATACCAGTGGTAATGACAACACCAGCGACAATGACAACAGCAGTGGCGATGACGACAGTAGCGATAACGACAACACCAGCGACAATGACGATAGCACCAGTGACAATACCAGCGGTGATGATAGTAGTGGAGACGATAGCAGCGATGGCAATACCAGTGACAATACAAGCGGTGATGATGAGTCCTCTGTTGACGATAACACTACTGATGATAGCACTACTGACGAGAGCACCACTGATAAGACCACTGACGACGATAACACCAGCGACAAGTCAACAGAGGACGATTCCAAAACGGACGAGCCGACTTCTGCACAAGATGATGCAGATAGCTCAAAGTCGGGCAAGCTGTCTGGCGGCGCTATTGCAGGTATAGCGGTGGGAGCAGCAGCGGGCGTGCTGATAATTATTGCAGCACTTGCGGCATGGATATATAGAAAACGCAAGATGAGGAGGGCGTTCAAGGATGTTGACTTTACAGATTACCCCGAGTTTGAGTTTGCGCCCAATGCCCCAGCTGCGCCTGCTGCTGTCCACACCGCCCAGCAACCGCCCATGACACAGCCACAACAGCCCTACAACTATGGAGGTGGAGTTGCGAACAACGGATATGCACCCGCCACCGGGTACGGAGGGGTTCCACCGCAACCACATCCGCAGCCAGGGATAAATCCCATGGGTCCCGAACATCAGCAGCCGCCGATGTTTATGAGAAACCTCAACAATCCCTAGACTTGCTATTCTTTTCCTTGGCAGCGTCGGCAGGTCCCTCCATCAGCAAGTTACTTTTTCGGTTCTCATGTGCTCTTTAGTTTTCACTAGCTACATCTGCCCAAGGGCCAAACCATATAAACATATGTTTGCGTTGATTCTGTTTTCTTGAGAAGACAAAAGTAAAAGAGGCGGCAGAAGCAATAGCAGGCTCACGACGCACATTGGGCTCAAAGTATGTATTTCTAGTTAGATGAGTACAGATTTTATAGACTCTTACTTGTTGAATAGCTATATATTAGAATTACTTGCTAAATCTGACATGCAACATCTACTATATTTTTGCAATAGAAATTAGTATTGGCGGTTGACAATCTTGGGGGACCCGGTATTGCGGATTTGCGCCACCAACAACTCCTCCGCTCATGCGCAAGCAACGATCCCATCCACAACGCAAACTCACTTCCCGAATGATGCAATTCCGCCATACCAACACCCGCGAAAATAGACTTTTCTAAACGCTTATAAATTTGTAAATTACATTATAGGAAATTTCCAGCAACACCCTTGATTTCGTTGTATTTTGTGTGCTGTGGATGTAAAGCTATCACAGCTGCAAAGGTGTTGTCTAAAACTTCAAATAGACAACACCCACTTGTCAAAAAAAAAATTCCGAAGACAATGATTTCACCAATATTCAAAAAAGATAACAGGCATGTCATGTTCTCCAGAGATTGTTGAGGTTGCTTCACTTGTTTTTCGTTTATCCAGAGTCATTCTCTTCTTTTTTTTCTACTTTTGTGCAGCCAAGTTGATGGTGTTTTTATTTGTTGTTGGAAAAGTATAGGCCGCTAAACTGCTTGAAGTGAGCATTCCCAGCAGGCGCGTATCCCCAGTTTACAGTAGAGCAAATAAAGGAAAATAGCGCGTGATTATTGTAGTCTCTATTTCCCTCTCTCTCTCTTTTCTTCTGCCCCTGCCTTGTCGCAGCAACTGATTGTGACTTGCTAGTAGCTCGCTGTTCTCCTTTGTCTACATCAGCCATTAGAAAAGTCTCGGCTTTAGCTTGACTGCACGCTGTTTTTTTTCGGCGCCTTCTTTATATACTGCTTAAGTAATGGACGATCCGAGGGGCGCAAACTTTGAAAAATCACTAACGCATTCTAGGCATAGCAGCAATACAAAGGAGGAAGACAAAGAAGCGGCACGCACGGCCCTTTGGGGCTGTGACGAAAATTTCATGTTAGAGGGGACGCAGAAAGCGACTGAAGTATGCTGCGTTTACACCCTTCTCCACCATCCTTGCTTATTTCCAAACGAACAACTCAAGACACATATCGACGACCTAGCCGTCGATAAAACAATGTTGAAATGGAGGTCTCATTATCCCACTAAGCAACATCATATATCACGCCTATTAAAACACATACAAAAGCCCAATGCCCTCGCAATACCGGATTTTACATTGGGCGCTGCACCCGAGCTGCACAAGTCGCAGATAGAAATACCGCGATACATTGGGCCCAAGAACGCGCAGGCCCACACGCATGACGATGTTAACCAGAGCGCCGATGAGGATGAGGACAGCGATGACGGCGATATTGATGAGAACGATTATATCACCTACGAGACAATCCATATCGCTACACGGCCGCAGCTTGCGCAGCCAATATACGAGAAAATAATCCATCAAGCGCGGACTAGCGGATATGGAAAAAAGTACCAGCGGTTTCGGAAGCTTAACCACATTCGCAACAACCCACGCGTCGCACCCGAGCTAAGTAAATTCCTCCAGTTTGACGACTCAGCAAAGGGAGGCAGCGCGCTGCACAGTTCGGCAACCCTAGCCAATGACGCCCTTGACAACATCGACCCAGTAATAATACTGGGTCCGCGACATGTGGGTAAGAGCCATCTAATGCTGGAGATTGCGGCGCGCATGATCACGGACCCAGGTGTTGTGGTTATATACATTGTTGATTGTGCCGAGCTCCGTGTCAACGGCAACGATAACGACTGCTTTCGGTACTCGGCATTTATCGAGTATCTGATGTGTGCGTTCTGCAACTACGAGTTTATTGGCGAGCTTGTACAAGTCTGGTATGGTAAGACTGGCATGGGCACGTTGCATAGCAAGATGAGGGATGCTACGCAATTCCTTATGCATAGTATTCGCAAGCATTGTCGGGAGAATGACATTACGCCGGTAGTATTTCTGGATCACTGCGAGGATATCTTGTTCGCACGTTCTACGGAGGTCATCATCAGTATCAGTGACTTGACACAGCGCTTGGGCCTGACAACGGTCATGAGCGGCAGTGATTCAGTGGTGATGGACCCGGATAATCTGCCCCAGTCATTAAAATGTATAGTGTCCGGCCCGTTTAGCCACGAAGATGCAATGAACATGTTTGTGGCTACCCATGGTTCCTTGCCAATTACCGACGATGAACTGAAGCAGCTGTTTATGGCTGCGGAATACTTTCCCCTGGATATGGACCGCATGCTGGCGCAGCTGGAAAACCAAAGCATGCTGCCCAGAGGTAGCACCCCAAAGGAGCGCCAGCGCGCCTTATCCGAAGTTATTTCTCAACAAGACCTATCGCGGCGGATGCGCGTGGCACAGATGCACAGACGTTTCCAGAATCTCTCGCTTATTACCCACGCACGGAGTTTGGAGTCTGCAGACTCTATCCAACGCATTGGGCCAAGACGCAACATTATTGACTCGGACGACCCCAATCTGGTGAACATAAAGCGCGAGGTGCAGCTTACAGTGTTTATGATACATCACGTCATCCCGCTTAAGACTGGCGCGCGCCGTGATCTGCAGTTTATAGTGCCTGAGATTGCCTCTACTAGTGCTGGGTTTACCGTGCCGCAGGCAATTGTTTCCATGCTCTCAGAGTCCACATCTGCCATGACTATGGAGATTTCGACTTCGGAGCGCTCTGTGTGCTGTCATCCGCCTGCTGCCTGTGATATCATGTATAGCATGCATTTCCGCGGGAGCGTCAGGGAACAGTTTTCCTGGATGGAGCGCAAAGGCAACAAGCTGGATGTCGACGAGCTCATCCGTCTGCGTTACTACGATATGCTGCTGATGGAAAGCGGCCGTATACATGGTGAATGTCGCAATGCGCTGGATGACACTAACTGGACGAATAACATTCGCTTTTCTCCTGTCCGCAACTGTCCCGAGGCCCGCGAATGTACTACCTTTTCTGCTGCTATAGATGTGATCTCTGCCTACATTGAGAAGCACAATTCTCGTCCGCCACAACTTCTTCCACGCGGTGAGGAACCGTGCAGTCGACAGGAAACAGTCGCATTTTACTTTCCTAGACTGGGCCTGAAGGAGAGTTGGATGGATACAAATATTCGCTCAAGCACCCATTTCCATGGTTCCTTTTCTGCCCTGGTGACGCGTATCGATCAATTTAATCCAAAGTCCAAGGGCAAGTGGGCTGGGTATACGGCTTGCCACTTTGAGGTGATGTGGTTAGCCAGCGACCCCATCTCTATCAGCACTCCCGAGGCCGATAGAGAAGCCCTAAAGATTGAGGCCAAGAATGATATTCGGGTCGCACATGAGCTGAAGCGTGACTCTGATCGCGCACCCGAATTCGACGATGCCACAATAAGACAAAATCTTGTCGATTATGATAAGGATTACGGCTCGGAAAATAGTTGGGCGGCCAAGGCTATAAAGCTTTTCCCCGATATTAAGAGTAACACTGAAAAAAGCATGCCCCGCGATGCCAATATCAACTCAGTGCGCATGCTGACGCTAGCTCCTATGAGCCGCTACGTAAATCTAAAAGATAGGAGAGAGAAGCTCATCGAAGATAACAACCGCCTTGAGGACTACCGCAAAACCATGGATATTGGAATTATGAAGACCTTCTTGGACACTATGGACTCTAGGGATTTCTTGCTTGTATAGTCAATAATAGCAAATTATATTCTACTAAATAATAACAAAATAACCAAATGAAAAACATTCCATTCCATTCCATTCAATATCTAAGCAAGAGTATTTACATAGAACTATTCAACAAGTAAGCGACTATAAACTCTGCACTATTCTAACAAGAAATACATGCTTTGAGACCGGGGTGCGTCGTGATCCTGCTATTGCTTCTCCCAATCTGTATCCCGATCCGCATCCCAATCTCAGGCATTGGAACCGCGATACTACTGTTGTTCTAAACTTCCGGCGCATCCTATTCAGCCTGCGTGAGGACAAAGGGATTCCAAAGTATTTTCCGTGTAAGAATACTACTGTAACCCATGCTGGCCAGTCGAAGAAAGCAGCAGGCAATCCAGGGCACACATTTCATATGAACACCAACATCTGGGATAACTACTACCACCTTAAATTAGCATCAAGGTAGCTTCGCATATAGTTTTTTTTTTTTTTTGGGTCATGTTGAGCTTGTATTGCGAGAAGGGAATAAAGGTCTATCTAAAACGTCGGAGTTCGTCACAGGCAGGCATTGGAGTAGCCTCTGCTGCTTCTAGCCGTTTTTTATCAACACCAATTCCAAGCCAGCCCTGTGCGAGGTAAATCTCATTCCGCTTGTGCTCTCGCTCCCGCCGACAGCGCCGCTGCAGATGCGAGATATACTGCGCTTCAATTTCGCGCTCGTACTGCCAGAGCTTTGCCGGCGCACGGTCAAGAGCCGTTCGGGCAAACTCGCGCCCGTCAACCCAGTACGCTACATTACGCGACCCAGTCATTCGCGCATTGGAGTACCGTGCCGAGCGCTCAAACGCATATGAGGGACCCGAGTCATCGCCAAACAGTACCGATATTAGTGCACTGCCAAATACCGATAGCAATAGCAGAACCAATGGAAGAATCTGCACGCACGACGCCCACACCCCGCGGGGGTTCGCTGTCCCCTGCTGTCGTTGTCGTTGTTGTTGGAACGGCCGCTGTCCGGTTCCAAAACGCACACCGCGTTGTGCAAATCCGCCATTGGGACCAAACTGCACGTTGAACTGACCAAAATCGCCACCAAAAAACATATTGAACAGATCCTCGGGTGATATCTCATCGTCAAACCCACGGAACCCTGCATTTGCAAATGGGTGCTGCTGATGCTGTCGTGATTGTGGCGCATTGCTATTGCTGCTGCGGGCGTCTACGCCAAACCTATCATAGTGTGCGCGCTTGTTGCCGTCGCTAAGCACAGTAAACGCGTGAGCAACCAATTTAAATGCCTCATCGGCGCGAGGCGCCTTATTCTTATCGGGGTGAAAGGTCAGCGCCGACTTGCGGTACGCCTTCTTGATCTCCACTTCGGTAGCTGTGCGCTCAACTCCCAGAACGCTGTAGTAGTCGTTCTGCTTTGACATTACCCGCTTCACCGCTGCAATTTGCTCTTCTGTATATATCCGTTTCTGCTGTTGCTGCTGTTTCGGTGCACCCTTGGCAGTTGCCCGGTTTCGTAATCCCTCTTTCTCCGTCTGTCCGCCGTTACTCTCCTTTGATGCAGTTGTACTCGCCGTTTCTGGTGTCTGCTTCTCCTCCTGGGCGCTGTACTTTTCTATAAGCTGCTTGTTGGCATCTGTTGGGTACAGAGAATGCGACTTGCGCGCCAGACGGAGTGCCCCGACTTTGTCACCGCTTTGCCACTTGTTCTGTGCAATTAAAAGCGCCCTGGCCGCCTCATCGCGATTAACCTCCATCTCAGCTCTCGTCCGCAAAAGAAATAAAGGAACAGTGCAAACAGACCTACGCAATCCGCCCTAGATTATGGAAATACTATAATTTGCAAAGGTATTAGCGTTTTAGAAAAAAAAAGATTATTTTGGCGGGAGTTGGAACGGCAGGTTTGCACTGAAAAGGCAGCGCATTTGCGTTGTGGGTGGGTGCAGTAGTTGCGCATGGGCAGAGGGAGTCACTTTAATGGTGTGGTTTGCGTTTGTGGTGGAGTAGGAAACAGCCAATGGCAATTATCCCTGCCCAGCGACATAGGTAGCAGTCGCAGTCGACAGCACTAGCAGTAAAAGCCAAGAAGTATCAACCTCTGCGGTGCTGGATTTTATCTGGTTTTTTTTTTGGTAGACAATACTCTAACAAGACCACCCACCTCTCTTGTCTCCATACACAGCCAAAAAATACAGCTTATCTATCCACAGGACAATATAAACACAAGCTGAATATCACGCAATAAGCATGCTCACAATATGCTCCTCTTTAAGTGAAAGTAGGTGGATGTTATAGTCTGTATGAGGTTTGTATAAAAAAAAAAAAACTAATAATACAGCAACGCTGCATTGCCAGATACTGACATGTTAGAAAAAGGAACCTATTCAAGTAACGAGTACCAGAACAACAGTCCACACAAAGAACAGCAAGTTTATACGCACGCGTACGTTGATGGATGTTGATCCGTGAGCATACAGAGTAGCCAGACAAACATTTGTGGTCTTTAACGATTCCACACCTAACTACACCCTCCCCTTCTTAGGGGAATATGGGCAATATCAAGATAAGTTGCAAGCGTTGTATTTTATTGCTATGACGTTGCTAAAGTTGTCTACACTATGTCTCTATTCAAGATTACTACTAATAAGTTGCTGTTCTGTTTCTTGGTCTTTTCTTCTTGTCTGCCAACTCAAACCGCGCACGCCAATTACACACAAATGTTGTCTCGCGAAGCAATACACAAGACAACTCGTTGCCAAAAATAGCCTTGACCGACGCAAATGTTATTTTCGGAATCGCGAATAGCTTTCTTAAAACCACTAAGCTATTGCGGATGCAGAGAAAGTAAACCGCTGGTTAAAAGACAGACAAGGAACGCAAAGAGCGTGATACCAGAGTTACCAGGGTTTTTTATGGATGGGCTATCCTGTCAATCCTCATGGCACTTGTACATTTCCACAATGGATTTTAAAGACCCACGGTCTGGAGGAAATGAGTGAGATCAGAGCTTGTTAAAAATAATAAAAGCACAGAACAGCTTTAGTGGAGCGGACAACTCAGTCCTGCTCACAGAAAAATAGAACATCAGAAAAATAAACAGGTCATAAATAAAACATAAAAATTACAGCATTGCATACCAGAGCATCGATTTTAGACAAGAGGCACTTGCATCCCCTCAATTTGTCGAGGTCTCTGGTGCTGTTGCTGCTGCCACAACTGGTACAGTCGTTGTCGTCGCTGTCCTGTCCAACGTAGGATCGGCAAGCGTAGCAGATTTGATGGAGTTGGTCGGGTCAGTGGGCTTGTGGGTCGCTGTCGAAGGTGCAGGCGAAGACGATTCAGCAGAAGGAGCCTGTACCTCGGGCGCTGGCGTGTCGTGGAGAAGTTTCTTGGCCTGATCCCACTGCGGATCTGCGGAGGCCTGCGTGTGAAAAGCATTCGTGTTGTTCATACCAGATGCCATGTCCCCGGTGCCCTGGTCATAAAAGCCGCTTGCCATCATGTTGTTGGTAGCAATGGACGCCTCGGTCGCAATATCGTTGACGCCATGAGTCATGTGCGCAGTGTCATGTTCGCCGTGGATGTTCCCGTTAGAGTTCTGGCCGTCAAAACCCATGTGTATTCCTGCAGCAAACCCGGCATTGACGAGCGAGCTGGTCAGGTCTTCTTGGACGGACGGCGCAAGCGAGGCCGGGTCGACGCCCGTCTGGCTGCTGGCGTAGAGCGCTGCCTCGTGGTCCGACACCGACATGCCATTCGGGAACGCGGAAACCGGGCCCAGGTTCAGCGGCGGAAGCTCGCCGTTCATGTATGACGTGCCATTCATCATCGACGGGATGGGACTGTTGGCATTTGTAGACGCTGACATTTCCGCGTACGCCTGGTGCAGCTGCGGCGACTCAAACGGCGACGAGTCCAGGAAAGCGGCACCGCTACGCGCGGCAACCTGCTTGCGCAGATCCGAAAAGATGTTTGCGCGGGCGTTAGACGAATTGAAGCTGTTGGCAGGCAGCGTGCGTGAGCGGGGCTTGGTGCCACCCGTGCCGACGAGACCAAGTCCGAGCCCGCCTTTTTCGCTCTTGCGCCGCTTTCCTGGCGTGCTGACTCTTTCAGAAAAGTCCGTCTCGATGCCGTCGTCAGTGCCGATGGTTCCGACAGTGTCGCTGCGCCCACGCTTGGAGTTCTTCTTCATGTCATATAGCTGTTTCTCTTCGCGGTACTTTGCGCGGAACTTCTCCTTAACCTCTTCGCTCTCGTTCTTCCAAAGGCTGCCGGCCATGCGCGAAATGTCGATCTGGTTGACTTCGGGGTCCTTCTCACGCATCTCCTTAATCTTGAAGTTGCGATACATGATGAACGAATTGCTAGGCTTGCCCGTGCGCTCGCGAGGTGCGCGTGAATTGTTTCCTCCCTTTCCTGAGCCTGCACCCGGCCGCGTAGCTGCGCACATGTCGCCCAAGACCTGATCGATCGGCGCATGGTTTGACGCGTATACCAGGCTGTATCCAGGAATGTGCTCGACAAATACGCTGCCGTCGGCCATCACCATTTGCCGCACCGGATGCTCAGTTACTCCGCCGTTGCGCGCATCGTGGCAGTAGATTGCGCTCTCATGGTCTCCGGGAATGCGCGACGAAAAGTTCTGCGGATGAGCTGCAGGCGAGGCCTTGGCCTGGAACGGGCTCTGTCCGTACTGCATTATCGGAAGTTGCTGAGGCTCGCCAGGCGTGCCCATCAGCTGCTGCGTGCCGTTGGGAGTCGAATACGCCATGGATGTCGCCATTTGGTTGCCAGCAAACTGGTTGGAGGGATACATGTAGTGAAACGAGTCCATTGTCTAAAAAAAATTGTCGTCTACTCTGTCTGTCCTAGGGCGGATGCACAGATTGAAATAATTGGGGATGATGTATGTATCTGGTACCAAATGCAGAATGCAAGGTGCGAGTGGAGTAGGAGTATCTTGGGACTTGATCACCAAAATGTATCAAAATGATTGTTTGTTTCCCTTAACAAAAAAGGGTATGTTTAAATGCAACTTGTACCGTGTGTGGTAAAAAGGTAAGGGATATGCCGCAGATGAAAATGCTAGTATGCCTAAATAGTAAAAGAATAAAAGGAATGGAAGATGCGTTGACTGGAGTTGAGAAAGGCCTGGAAAAGGAGAAACAGCCGCGCTTTCGAGTCTTTATAATGCGTGCATATACACCTGCAGCCATCCTCTTCCTCAAGCTAGCGCTGCCTGCTTCACATCCCAGCCGCGCACTTTGCTGCCCAACATTTACCTGTTCGTAGTGCTCCGACGAGAAAGGCTGGCTGTTTTGTTGACGGTGATTGGCTAATGGCGCTGGTTTGGGATGAATAGAAAGAAGCAATTCCTTTCTGTGCAAGGGGAAAAATGGGACAACTGACCTGGGACTCTTCTTCCTCTCCCAACCTCCATCCCTGCCTTCTGCTGCCTAGCCAAAAATACCACGCCTACAAAGGGTTTCTTTTAACAGAAGAAGGGAGGAGGGAGGAAAAGCAGCGTGCTGTCGCTCTCAAAGACTTGACACCCTTTCTCCTTTGTAGACACTCCAACACCGCTGTGTGGAGATGGGAGAAGCGGTCGAGCACGCATCTGGGGCCAATCCTTGGCAAGAACCACCGCTGAATTTGTAAGCTATGCTCGGCAATGCTGCAGATTTAAGCAAGATCGGTGTTTGCATGTGCTACTTGGACTGAAAAACAACAAGAGATTTCTAAATATTGCAGATCTGCATTTAGTACGCATATGCTCATGGCAATACCATCGGTTTCCTGGAAGAGCGGAGTAAACAACAAATATGTACATGCGCAGCGACTTAGGTAGCGCCTATCCCTCCCTTGCAAATCTGCACATCTTACAAAGGGTCCTTCTTTGATTCCCCGACCTACAAAGAAAAATGTGGTCATCAACTCTCTTCATCGGCCCTCCTCATGGTCTCCAGCTGATCTTCGTGCTGGGTGCTGGAAAGAGCGACAGTTCTAATACTTGATTTATTCTCCGTCCACAAAAGATCCCTTTTCTTTTTGGCTGAAAGAAGCAAAGAGGCTTTTGAGCAGCGGCACTATTTCTGGTCTCGATCTCTGCTGACAATTCATTGGCCGAGCCCGTTCAAGCAAAGCTCGGTCCATCATGCACGATCAGACGACATTGCTTGCTCGTGAAGGTAGGCAGTCTAGCCAGTCAGGTAAGCGCGTGACAAAATGCGACATAACAGAATGCATTCTCCCGGCTGTAGAGTAAAAAGCGATATTATCAAGGGTTTAAAATTGGCATGCCGCCAAGGTTTCGCAGACATTAGTGCAAACATTGGGATCTGTAAGAAAGCAAAATATATGCTCTATTTAAGGCGTACACCATATACAAGCTGGTGCTGGCTGTTGATTTACAGATGTTTTTCATACCAGCATTAGAGGCTATTTACATTGGTGTGGATTCCAAGTTGACCTATAATCGAGCAGCAAAATCAAACTGCGCAGAGCCAGAGCTTTTGCGGGCACTAGTCCAATAGTTACAACATAGCACCAGGTTTATCATGCATGGATAGCAAACAAATACATCTAATCACGGCAAAATTCGGGATACAAGAAAAAGCAAAAGAAAAAAGCTCCAGTAAAAAACAGGTGCTGGTGCAGCTACCCTAAGCAAAACGCGCGAATCATTCTCAACCGTAGCGTTTTCAAAAATCCTGGCGTTCCCGAAACAGCGCTGCATATGCGATAATCGTTCCATATACCAGGGCACCACCAGTTACGCTCATAATCATGGCAACCGAGCTAATAATTCCAGAATGTGCTAAAACCACTGGCAGTCCAAGTCCTGAAACAACCAAAACTGCAGTTAAGAACCGCCCAAAGTCTGCAACCGACGAGCTGACATCTGCCAACGGATCTGACGAGACATAATGCCCAAATATCGCATTCGGTATAGGTGCCAGTGCATAGGTGAATACAACCACTAGTGGCCACCAGTTACCGTACAAAGCGCACGACAGTATAGAAAGCAGGAACCCTGCTGCCAAGCAAATTGACAACACCACAATTCTACAAACGCAAAAGAAGAGAAAAAATAAAGACTGCAAGTGCTCCAGAAGCAGCTTTAGCCACACACACACACACACACA
>JANBQQ010000010.1:94885-129974 GCA_027577275.1 Coemansia sp. RSA 988 | reverse complement strand
AGTGACAAATGGCGCTTGAGTTTAGCCTCAAAAAATAAGCCAATCATTCACTGTTCTCTTCGTCTCTAATAATCCAGCCAACAAGCGGTATGTCGTTTCCCAATTCTCCCTCTATGAATCCTTTTATTGCCTTGCTTGTTACTCCACCAGCTGTTCTGCCGGCTATTCTTCCGCCTAGTAATTGTGCAGCTCCCAGAATTGCTTTTGATCCAGGAATTATATTGAGAAGCGGACCGAATAGCCCTGTGTGGTCAACTACAAAGCTGGCCCCGACACTGGCCACGTCATATGCTGCTGTTTCTATGGGCCCATCAGCCCCAAGTGTCACTATTACTGATTTTACAAGTGGCGCACTCAGTGCTGTCTGCAATACTGTCAATACTACCAATATCAATCCAATCAGCTTCATATTTATTCTGACTTGTTTAAAAAAATATGTCTCTGTGGCTGTCAGAATATAAATACCAATGTGAATGGTATTAAGTTGTATATACACTGTCTAGCTTTATATTCTTAGCGTTGGGTTCCCCGATATCTTCAAAATAGTGCCAGGTAAGTGGGGGAAGACAACAAATTAGCTAAAGCTGAAAAAAAGTAGTGAAAGCTACACACACTAGTTGAGGAGTTTTTTCTTTTTGAAAAACTAGCCTACATATGGTTAAAAGAATAGAAAAAACCACTATTAATTAATACAGCCTGGCTGCATGTTCAAGTGAGATGGCTCAAATTGACAAAAAGAGTCAATTCGATTAAATGCACATTCATCTTGCTGCAAGCCATGCTCCTACACAGAAAAGCAGGCGCCAGAGTGAATATTGCCTTGCATTTTTTTTTTGTAATCCGAAGAGTAGTAGTGCTAGGCTAAAACGCTAACATAATATTCCATTGCTCTTTCTGGGGGATTAGTGTTATCTGCCAACACTCAAAAAGCATACTCATCTTCGTTAAGCAATAGTAAACCAGCAGAAGACATAAAAAATAACTATTCATTAGCAAATAAATGTAGAATGCGCGTAAATACATGAATGAGAGACAAGGCTTGTGTAAGCTTGCAAAGTATTTTTTCATTTTAGTTGCTTGTTATTACTGGAGCATGTCACCTAGCAGTGCGCCAGAGTTAGTATGGCCTAGCATCCAAGCGCGTTTTAAGTATAAATGCGGTTCCGATACTGAGCTGCGGTCAAAGGAAGGCAGCTGAATTAACGACAGTGCAAGGTGATAGCCGGCATCAGCCACCGGGTGAGTAGCATGGAAAAGAGCCTCGCGCAAAAAAGAGCATGCCATGTTAAAATCAGCAACAACTCCAAGTGTGCCGCACAAATACGCCATTCCCAAACGGTAGGTGGCCAAAGAATAACCGCGTCTGGACGCAAGCTCAAAGAATTCTTTGGCTTTGCGTGGCTTGCGCATAGACTCATAAACACAACCTAAATGGTACTGAGCAGCAGAATGTCCAGCTTTGGCTGAGAATGCGTAAAACTTTATTGCCTTACGCTGGCTGACTTTACATCCATATTTGCCCAATTCGTACCAACGGCCAGCCAGAAAACATGAATCCTTATGGTGGCGCTTTCCGGCAAGTCTCAGAATCCAAAACACGCCTTCGCGTACCATCCGGCTCTCAGGTGTGTCCTGCATTAGAAGCTCTGTGTCGGAGGCCATGTCAGATGATCCACACAGAAGCAGCTGTCGTGCAAACTCAAACTGTACTTCTTGGTTATCAGTGAGCTTGGCTGCCTGGTGGTACTTTTCGAGAAGCGCTGGGTTATTAAGTAACGTGTGCATGCGGTATGCGCGTCCCATCTCAGCACCCAACCCAGTGCCAAAGTCATTGGCTGCCGATGTGGACAAGGTAGGCATCGAGTCGTCTGTATTTTGTTGGGAAAACGATATGCGTGCGCTGGGCGTCTCCTCAGCAATTGGACTCTGCATTGGTTGGAGTGTAGACATTGCTGTAGCTATTCCTGTAGGCTTGATGTTAACATCTTGACTGCGTCGACCCACTAGAGTGCTCTGACTACAAGCAAACTTGTTTCCAAGATCCCAAGTATCGTAGTGTGGAATCTCCCACCACCCGGCAATGGTCTTGGCAGCTTGTGCATCGTGTGCTGGTAACATATCGACCAAACCACCATATCTAGTACTAACACTCGAGATATTGATCGTATGGAAAGACATGGTATATTTTTTTTTGCAACTATGGATAGGTAGAGAGTAGGATGTAGCTATTTGTGAATAAAAATAAATAGGATGTGGCGCGTACGGTTAAATACCAGATAAAGTGACAATAAATTGGTCCAGCTATACAAGCAAAATACTAATAGTAAAAAAGAGAGAGAATTTGCGTTGGTAATGAAGAAGGCTTTTTTTAGAAGGGGTCAAGATTAAAGCACTTTCCAGGAAAAAAATGAAGTGGTGAATACTGTTAATAGAGAATGGAAGAATTCGTTTGTGTCAAGCAAAAAAAGGAGAAAATGCAAAACAATGGTGAACAATAATGCGTCGTGAGAAGTAGTGTTGTCGTTTGTCTGTTGAATTGGATAAAAAGGTGAATGGAAGAATGTTTGGAGTATGTGAAAAAAAGATATGCTAGTGGTCAAAAAGAATTGCGTCAGAAATGATGAACAAGGGGAGTATGCACAAATAAAAAATATTTGTTTTTGTGTTAAAAGGTGGTGATTTTGAAGTTTCTTAAAGGGTCGTCAATGATACGTGTTGGAGATAAGGAAGAAAAAAGAAAGGGAGAGGAGAAAGAAAGGTGCTTGATATTGCTGTTGTTCAAAAGCTTTTTTCAGTATCAGGAACACCAGGGCTTTTATAGGGTCCTGCCAACGTCCAGTCGTGAGCCTCCCTTAGGTTTTTTTTAACAGCAACTTTTTTTAACAGCATTCATCACTTGTGCTCCTTCTAGCACAAACAAGTCCAATACGCCATAACCAGAAAGAGGGAGGAGTAAAAAAACATGTCAGATCTTGTTTAAGCACAACCTGAGAGCACTTTCACAAACAGCCCAAAGGAGATGCGTCATGCGCACATCCTTGAGCTTGCCACTTCTGCCACCCGCTCCCCCCAGTTCCTTGCAGCTTCCAGCCACAAACCCACTTAATGTATCTCCAAATGCATGCAGACTAAAGATCGCCCAGCTTCCGTGCATCTATTCCACATCGGTACAACCCAGCTCATAATCAAAGACAATAGAGTATCTATGCGCTCGCACAGCAGCCAAAGCACATACACCCAACTCTTTGTTCGGAGGAGTGTTCTGCCAGCTATGGGCAGTGTTGAATTCTGCTGTACTTCATTCTTCCGCCAAGGTGTCTATTCTTGCCGAGATACAATTTATGCGCTCTCGGAGCATTCACAGTGACATCCCTGATGTCCTTGTGCCGCAAGCACATGCAGCTGCCGCTGTATTTGTTGCAGGGTCAGCGGTGCAAGGGAATCCCCCTCTTTGCGCTTTGCAAAGGAAACACACTCCGAAAAAGATATTGTAGAATTTTCCCATCCCGTATTATTTTAGGGCAGAACAGTCAAAATGGAAAGTAAACAACTAAAAAAACACCTCCCCATTTTTGCCACATCAAGACATGCTGCTAGCGCCAATATCGCTGCAGTTGGACCAGGAATACAATGTCAAACCACACACAATCACGGCGCAACACTCCCCACATTTTTGCTTTTGTCTAAAGCCATTTCACCGGTCGTTGTTAGACAAGTGCTGCCCTAAACAGTTGCCTGCTTGTGTCCAATTGGAAATGGCTTGGTAGTCAATTCCACCTCCTGCACAGCTCCAAAAAAGTCCGTCAGATAGGTCTACACATTTTGCATAAAAAAGAAAGCATTGAGACAAATGTTAGTTCATGCCTGTTTCGTTTCATGGACAATGCATGGTTCAAGAACAAATGTTAGTAGCCCGTTCTAGTGAACAATCGTACCAAGCATCATACTAGAAAAATGCAAAACACAACTTGTACCCTCCCTAGTCTGTCTTACAATACACATTGCCAGTAGCAATGGAAACTAGAATGTTTATGCAAAAATAGCCATTGTGTAAAAGAAGGCATAGTAACAACACGCTACGAGGGGTAATTCCTTTTTTTTCCCCCTCCTCATTTTCACTTACTTTTTGAAGCTCACGGGCGTATAGATCTGTGCGCACTCCCGGATGTGAGTGAATCAACGAAGTGTTGTAAGTACCAATCTACAGTTAATCAGAGCACAACAAATCCGTTATTTTTTGCGCAGGTAGTTGGTGGCCAGAAATATCAAGATTTAAACCAAGACAAGTTCGTTGACTCTATTAGCTGACTGAGTACGCAAAGATCGACTTACCAGCTCATCCATCGTGTGTTTGCTCGACATATCCACTGACTCAAAGAAGTCAAGATTGTAATAGGTGAAGCGGTCAATAACCGAAACACCAATGTCGCGGTCATGAAAGTAGGAGTACGAATTCTCACCCTTATCGCTTGATCCAATGCTCAGCACGTTTGGTGAGTAAAACTTGCTAAACATTGTGTTTGCCTGACACGTATCAATCATAAACAGAATCTCGCGGTATCGCTTCTTTTCCCACATTTGTTGCATTGCATCAGCAATGTCATAACTGTTGATTTCCTCTGCATCCTGGAACTTTAGAAAGTCTTCGCCGCCATGGCCCGTCATATAAATAAACACGTTTGATTTGTCATCCGTCAGAAGCCGCTTGTTCCGTGGCGTCTGTGCCTCTACACGCCCGGTTAAAAGTCGGATAAAGTTCTCCACTGTAACTTCATATCCGCGGTAATCTACCTCTACATTATCACCATAAAGGTCCGTAGTCTTCTTCGGATGATCGTATACTGTTGCTGGATAGCAGTTACGCGGATTACAAGCCATATCATCAGCCAGCATCAGTATAATATGTGAGTCTGGGATACCCATGCGCTTGACTGTACGATACATGGATAGCGTGTTGGCAATATGCCTATAGTTAAACCAGAAGCGCGATGTACATACGAGAACCGCCCAATTGTTCGTGTGGTTCTCCGTGTCAAGGAATTGTGCTATTTTCTGCTTCTTATTGCGTACTCCCGCTGCCTGCGCTATCTCTGCGGTAAGAATATACGCACTCAGGAAAACCCCTGCTAGATGCAGCAAAGCGCGGAAAAGGTTCATAATTGCATCAACAATAATATTCCAGAGAATATAGAACAGCTGTAGAGATGAGAATGTATGCGACTTTTTCTGTGCCTGAAAGATTCTTAATACAGCTCCTTTTCCCCAAACAGAATATAGACCCGAAGTTGCCCACTACTGCTATTTGGGAATATACACGTGCCACTATTAATTCTAAGAGGTTGTGGCTATTGTGCACAACACGCCCGCTTGCATTGTAACTCTAAAATCTGCTACACTTGTTAGGCGAGACAATAACAGGGTACCAGTCTAAGGCTTTATTCAAACTTTTAGTCTTTACAAGTGAAGAGGTCCGCGAAAGCGAGCACTGCGAGCAGCCTCTTCACTGGGTGCCAGAAGGCACCGTTGAGCGGGGTGGCTATGAATTTCTTGGATATGGTAACTTCTCTATAACGCGTATCAATTAATATCAACTTTCAATATTTTGCTTAGTGCCTATTGTCCAATAAGTTGATGCTTGCTATAATAGCTTTTGTCATATAATTAAGCGAATTTCCCTAATATAAACTTTTTTAAATGTCCCTTCTCAACACTCCCTTCTTCGAACCTTTGAAACTCCCCTCACCCCGACCCCTGGACAAACCCCCGTAAAAAGAATACACTCGCATGTATATATTACTATTCTTTCGTGTTGTAAAGGTTTTAGAGTTTTTTAAGGTTTGTCTTTCACTAAAGAAACAATAGAAAAAGCTGTTGCTTGCGTACTCAATCTTATTTATAATGTGCCGCTTCTTCCTTGCCAACGAGTGTGCACATGTCATATTCAATACCAGCTACTCGGTTAAATTTCTGCGACTTGGCCAATGCTGTTTTTCCGCCGGCCAACGCGCCCATAAAACAAATTTAAGCTCTCCTACAGATCAGTCTGTGTACCTGCACCATTATAGCTGTTTCTGATGACAACCTATGACTTTGACTCGTTAAAGTGCAACTGTGGAATGTACCCTAGTCATGTAAGACTAGCAGCAGATTTTCTAGCTTATCCGCCGCCGTTACCACATAAAATGTTTACATGTGGTGATCAGGGCTGATCCCCGATCTGACTGACCCGTCTGAATCTGCGTAGGCCTGACTATTTTAACATAACTTTTTCTATTCTAAAGCATACCACGCTAGTCTCGCACGATATAACACTAGTCTATTGCAAAATAAAAAGTTCAATAAACTTTATAAATAAATGTGAAAGATAAAATAGAGAGAATATCATGCTCTATTTTGCCTACAATGCGGCATCACATTGCCCTAGCCAACTTCAATGGACTTTAGGTTTGGAAAGTACAACTTGAGCACATCAAGGCTCGAGATAAATCGGTTGCCGTATTTTCCATGGATACCGCCGACTATCAACAGCTGCAGCGCAGATGTAGTTTGTTCTGGATGATATTGTTTAAAATTATCCAAAAACTCCACTGCATTCTTTAAATATGTGGCGTCAGCACTGCAGATCGTAAGCTTTAAATCAACCAAATCTGGCATGCGAAGAATTGCTGCAAAAATATTGCTAAACTCAACTTGCGCCAGTAGCTCGAGATGAGTAAGATTTGGCCAGAATATGTCGGAAAAGTCAAAGTCAGATGATGATGCGGTGATGATGGCACACATTCTCCCAACACCATACGCACTAGTAAAAATCTTGTTCATATTGGTAGTAAATGCTCTGGATGGGTTATCGTCAATTACCCCATCAATTACCATTGTAATATTATCCAAGTTGGTAAGGCCTTGGCTGCAGAAGTCTAGTATTTGTGACGGATAACCACAAAAGTAAAGCGATTTTAGAGGAGATTGAAGCAGACTTCTAACGTCCTCTATTCTAAATAATACCCAACTTAGATGGAGATTTTTCAGAGATGGAAACCTGAGCTTTTTCTGCTGAAAGTTGGTGGGATGCAAGTCCAATCGATTATATTCCTCAGGAGTACCATATACACCAGTGATACGTAGCGATTCAAGGTTGTCAAATGACACTGTATCAGAGCCAGTTTCAACGTAGAGCATATCCCACTTAAACTCATCAGTTTCAATATAAATACTAACACGTCTAAGCGTCTCTGCGCATACTGGCGGTAGCCGGTGCCCTTCTAATTCATCTGTGCTGATAGTCAGAGAAGTTAAATTAGTGAATATTGGGCAGCTATCAAAGAAGATCGGTCCGCTGTAATCAAAGCTGTTTAATTGTTGATTGTATTTGGCAACCAGGCATGCAATAAAATTCTTCATGGAAATGCCTTCATTGATAACAATATCTACAGCATTGACATTTGGAATTTTGTGTGCAATATTCTGGGCGGCTAATGTGCATATATTTGTTAGCTGTTTATGCTCTGCGTCGGCATTTCTTCCATTTTCCACTAGAAGCTCTTCAATATGAGCTGACTCCTCAATAATAGAACCAGGAAAAGACATTATGCCAGCAGAAGACATGGAACGCAGAATCGAAAGTATAGTTACAGAAGGGTCGCTTATAGTATACACTTGCAATCTTTGAATGCTGAGAAGAGAGCCATTCTGTCGAATAAGGTCGATATTCGTGTGAACTCTTCCAAGGATACTTTCTGATAAATAGTCCGCAGCTGCATCTCCCTGTGTGTTCCGAACATAGCTCAAATAAGCCTGAATATAAGCAATATTATAAAGAAGACGCTTTCCAACTTTTCTCCAGCTCCGACAGACTTTTAAAAGCGGAAGTGCGCGCTCCCATTCGGCTAGATCATTTGTTACCAGAGCAGTTGCAAAGTCGAATAATCGACATATAATATCTATTGGCAGATCTTGGATGTTCGGCATAATAAAATTCTACTGCAAATATTGCTTCCGCAAATAAATATAGGATAGTTGATGTAGCATTAAACAAAACAACATGCAATTTTATCAAATGGCAGTGGTTTACCAAAATTTTCAAGCTTTGGGCTAAAAACTAGTTAAATACATATTAATGTTGCCTATGGGTTGCTCTCATACCTAGAAATGTTAATGACCAATAGTGGAAGCACTGGTTTTAGTAGCTTATAGAGCGCCTTTGACAGTTCCACCATGTTGCAAAACGCACACAATGTGACGTGCGTTGATTAGATAAAGAAAATAAATAAGCATGGCCGAGTGTGAGCCTCTAGAAATTTTCTTAACAACAATGTGTTTTTGAACAAAGGTTCTTTTCCGGCGTTTGGGCGAGGATCCTGAAATATGTATAGAAATTTGCGAAGGAGCTAGTCGCCGCTACTATGCTCGTCTTGTCCTCCTCCTACACCTGAGGGCTACAGCAAAATGACTCCCTCATTTACAGGCGTTGAGGATGCGTGATCACCAGGATTTACGTCCCCAATTTCTCAGGCCAAATCTGTTGTCCTCTCCAGTCGTGCAACAAGTCAAAGTGCAAGTCAACGATTGACTTGGTAATTCAACTTCAAAATTATGCATATTGCATAAGTAAACTCGACGTTAGTAAGACTTGATTGCGCCATGGCCAAGTCACTATATATTTGCGCTTAAATGCATGTGTAAAAAACTAAAACCCCAAAAAATAAAAGACAAAAAGAAGTAGTAAAGTAAACACGACAGTCTCACACCTGATGTTTAGTTGGGTTCACAGCATTTTTAGACAAACAAGTCACTCATATTTTGGCACATGAAGTCATTGTCTTGAAGCCAACAAAAAATTGTAAGCAGTATGCTAATGTGCCTTAAAAGAACACATTGTCCACATTCTCGAATATAAGCTTCCTCAGAATTTATTATTTTATATTATTCTGTTTATTTCTTTAACTAGAATAATACTACCAGCCTCATCATTAGCTTTATTACTTTATTTGTTGTTTACAATGAGTGACATTTCAGAAAAACCGCTGAAAGAGTACAATATTGTTTTTGCAACAGATATCATATTTGTGTCAGAAGTACCTGATATTATAAAAGCTTCTATTCCAACTCGAACCAGTACAAGTGGTGTAGTTAAAGAACTTTGCTTAAAACGTGGAAATCAAGTTACGGATAGCTTGGGTGCACTATATGTTAGTGTCAACGATTTTAATAATATGTTTGTACTAAAAAAGGGATCCATCGTGGTAAAGACAAAGCATCCATTAAGTATTTTCTGCACAAATGTTGATTTCGATAACGAAGTTTTTATAATTCCAGATACCAGTTTGGATATTGACATTAAAGATAGCAATATTGAAATAAATGGCGGTATATATCTTCAGGAATTGTCAAAACTGCATTATTCTTCAACTTCTGATTACATGGAAAGCACTTTGGAGGATATTACTTTTATTACGTTTTAACTAAGTGCCTTAGGCTCCTAATAAACTCGGACAGGTTGTGACCAGCACTTTTTATTAACTGTTGATTCACTGTAATGGCTTGGTCAGAAGACTTTTTTTATACCTCAATTAGGATTTTTCTATACCTTCGTCAAATTTTAAGTTTATATTCTACGTTCTCAACAAAGTCTAGGAGAAATGCTAAGCAGTATTGCCATTGGTTTAGGGCAGTGGTGGCCACCACGAATGCTTTCGTGTTTGTGTCCTAGACTTCTTGGTGCTCATCTTGCGGCACTTGGTGGGTTTCTTCTACTGATCAGCAGGAGTGAGGGCAGCAAACGGCCAATATAATGCACCAATAACTTGATTAACCCATCGGATCAATTGTTGCGGACGGACGGTCGGACGGTAGTTTTTTTTGCTTACATTTTGACGATATTCTTTTATATATTGGAATGATGAAATTTGAAAAAAAAAAAAAACGCATATTGTCATTTTAAGATCAGGGCTGTTGTTGTGCTGCAATCAAAATTTTAATATGTTCTGGAGGGTTACACACTTCATCGCTTGCTATTAGACTAAGCGCATAGTTATAAACTGACATTTGCAAATATGTAAATAGTACATGTATCATAATAAAAATGCTTGCTGATAGGCATGTTGCCCAGGTTTTGAATACTACGAGATAATAGCTGACTAAATTACCGAAAAGTGCGATATCACATAATAACATTTTATAAAGTTGCATGGTTCTACCGAATTAGTATATGTTACTTAAAATATTATCGGGACATGCGGTTTAAATAATGCAGAATGACCGCGTTATTAGATAAATAGCAAACACATTTAATTAAACTAGCCTATAGAATAAATTTATCATAATTCTAATATTGCTAAGCGCTTAAAGCTTACTACATCTGGGGCTCGCTGGGCTGGGTCGGCATTGCCATCTCAACGCCAGCTTGCGTGTGCATAGCACCCACGGATGATGGGCGACCAAAGCCCATGAACGATGGACGTCTGGCACTCATAATGGCCTTGAAGCTTGTGCGGATGACGCGGTAAAGCGCAACAGCAGCATTGCTGGGCACAGGAGTAAGCTGGATACCATAGCTACAGGCGTCAGGCTGAACAGCAGACACAGGCGATTTGCCAGCGCTGGTAATAGCATCGACAGTGCATACTGGGACGTAGTAGGCACCACCTGACTGCATGACACCACCCGACACAATGACAAACTTGCCAGTAGCTGGGTCATAGACCTTGGACATAACTACAGGCCTCGATGCAATGTCGCTGCTGACATGGGACAAGTCAAAGTACGATGCCAAGCGCGCAAGCAGCGAAGCGGTGCGGTCACCGCCCATTGGAATGGCGGGCAGTGCAGCAGGCATTTCCATGCCTGGCGATGCCTGCGCCTCGATGGTTGGCGAAACCTCAGCCGCAGGAGACGAGACCTCGGCAGCAGGCGGGATGCTCACATTGTCCTGAGCAAGGGCAACTGCAGCAGCGAAAACAATCGAGGTAATGGTAAGCTTCATGGCTATGGTAATCTGTTTAGCGTTTATGCAGTAAGAAACCTCTGGTTGTTTGGAATAAAAGGTATACGAAGAAAGACAGCCAACTGCTGATGATGAGGAATCCAAAGCAAAATGTTGCCAGGGCACCGGCGGGCTTTTATACCATGTTCATGGCGTCTCGTCTAATGACGTAGTTTGTAGACATACTGTTGCATCTGTATGTTATCATAAACATTGCAGCTGTTGCAACATGGAGGATCCACGCTCTTTTCAATTCATTAAATCATCTCTTAACAGCTAATAGCCAGCTTATAGGCTACCATAGATTAAATTTTATAGCGCATTGCTATAACATGGATAATTTTTAAAGTTTGACTTTTATTCTTCAATAACTTGATTATCTGTTTCACAAGATTAAAAGCATTTAAATGTCATATGAAAGGATTGGACGCAGCCAAGTCTCAACTTCTTCAACAGATGAGTTTTTGCGTGCGGCATAGTCAAGGACTTGCTCCTTGGTGATCTTGCCGACAGCAAAGTAAGATGATTTAGGGTGTGCAAATACAAGTGCGCAGACAGATGCACCTGGATGCATCATCAGACTATCGGTGAGCTCAATGCCAGTTACATCGCCGATATTGCCCAATTTCCACATGGTGGTTTTTTCTGCGTGATCGGGTTGGCTGGGGTATCCTGGTGCAGGACGTATTCCTTGGTATTTGATGCTCAGGAGGTCTTGAGTCTCTAGAGACTCGTCAGGAGCAAATCCCCACAGATCGCGCCGCATGTCCTGGTGCAACTTTTCAGTAAAGGCCTCAGCCAGTCGATCTGCAAGCGCCTTGACCATGATGGCCGAATAATCGTCATTGTCTGCCTCATACTTGGCAGCAAGCTCGTCAACGCCAAAGCCTGAAGACGCAGCAATGCTGCCAATATAATCAGGAATTCCAGTCGAAGAGGGTGCAATAAAGTCTGAGAGGCACATATACGCGTCAGTGCTTTCCTTATCTTTCTCGGCCTGCTGGCGCAGTCCATAGTAGACGCCGGCTACTTCTGTGCGCGACTCGTCCTTATAAACGATAATGTCGTCACCCTTAGAATTGGCGGGCAGAATACTGACAATAGCCTCAGCGCGGATGCGTTGATTATCAATCAAATCATGCAACATCGTCTGAGCCTCGTCAAACACACGACGGGCCTCCTCACCAACAGTCTTGTCATTAAATAGCTTAGGATAGCCGCGATTCGGATACTTTCCGCGTAGCTGCCAGACATGGAAGAATGGATTCCAATCGATATAGGGCAGCAGCTGGTTGAGGTCATAATCCTGATATAGCTTGTGTCCAACCATATTAGGCTTCGGAGGCAAGTTCTCAGGAAGAGTCCATTCGATCTGCAGAGACTTGCTCTGAGCTTCTTTCAGACTCAAATACTTGCGATCCTTGAGCGAATCATAGTGATCATCCCTGACCTCTTCGTACTCCTCTGCGATATCGGCAATAAATTCATCACGAAGCCCCTTGTCTAGCAGGTATGACACAACTACGACTGTGCGCGAGGCGTCCAGAACGTGAATCGCGGGAGAGTCATAGCGAGGAGCAATCTTCACAGCTGTGTGCGTCTTGGATGTAGTGGCGCCGCCGATCAGCAGGGGAATCTTCATACCTGCGCGCTGTAGTTCTTTTGAGACATGGATCATCTCATCCAGGGAAGGCGTAATCAGGCCCGAAAGGCCGATGATGTCGGCCTTCTCTTTGATCGCGGCTTCGATGATCTTCTCGCAGGGCGTCATGACGCCCAGATCAACAACACGGTAGTTGTTACAGCCAAGCACTACGCCGACAATGTTCTTTCCGATGTCGTGCACATCTCCCTTGACAGTGGCAATCACAACCGTTCCATTGTAGATATTGTTATCATCTTCATCTCCTTGCAGGTTCGCTAAACGCTCCTCCTCCATAAAGGGAATCAGATGCGCAACCGCCTTCTTCATCACACGAGCCGACTTTATGACCTGAGGCAAGAACATCTTGCCAGCACCAAACAGATCACCCACAACACTCATGCCATCCATAAGTGGGCCTTCAATAACATTCAGCGGCCGCGGATATGTTACCGTGTCAAGCCGCGCCTCCTCTGTATCCTCTACGACGTATTTGGTAATGCCCTTAACTAGAGCATGTCTCAAGCGGTCGGTTACAGAAAGCGCGCGCCATTCTTCTTCGGCGCTCTTCGCAACAGCATCCTTGCCGTGGGTCTGCGCATACTCAAGCAGTTTCTCAGTAGAGTCGGGATCACGATTCCACAGCGCGTCTTCGCAGATCTTCAAAAGATCTTGCGGAATCTCGTCGTAGATGGTCAGGAAGCCGGGGTTAACAATGCCCATGTCCATGCCAGCCTTGATAGCATGGTAGAGGAAGACAGAGTGCATCGCTTGGCGCACATTCTCCTTACCACGGAACGAGAACGAGAGGTTAGACACTCCACCCGAGATTTTGGCACCAGGAAGCCTCGATTTGATCTCACACGTGGCCTGGATAAATTCGACGCCGTAGTTGTTGTGCTCCTCCATTCCTGTACAGATGGTCAGAATATTCGGATCAAATATAATGTCGTTAGGATTGAAGCCCACCTTATCGACCAGCAGGTGGTAGGAGCGCTCGCAGATTCGGAGCTTATCCGCGCACTCGACAGCCTGGCCATCCTCGTCAAAGGCCATGACTACCACTGCCGCGCCATAGCGCCTGATGAGCCTTGCCTTCTTGAGGAAATCGGCCTCGCCTTCTTTCAAACTAATGCTGTTGACAATACACTTGCCCTGCGCGCACTTGAGACCGGCTTCAACCACCGCAAAGTTGGAAGAGTCGACCATGATGGGCACTTTGGCCACATCGGGCTCGGTAGATATGAGGTTGAGAAACTTTGACATTGCAGCCTCGCCATCGAGCATACCTTCGTCCATGTTGATGTCAATGACCTGGCCGCCATTCTCCACCTGTGCACGTGCAATAGCCAGCGCCTCTTCATACTCATTGTTGATGATATGGCGTGCAAACTTGCGCGAGCCGGCGACATTGCAGCGCTCACCAATATTCAAAAAGTTGCTGTTTTCGTCGTAGATCAGCGGCTCAAGCCCGCTCAGCACAAGCTTGCTCTTGCGAATGTCGGGACTAGGCACATGCGGCTTGTAATCCTTGCACGCATCGTAGATGGCCTTGATGTGAGCCGGCGTAGTACCGCAACAACCACCGAGGATATTGACCAGCCCTTCGCGAGCAAATACACTGACATTCTTCGCCATCATCTCGGGTGACTCGTCGTATTCGCCAAAAGTATTAGGCAGTCCTGCATTTGGATAGCAGATGACATTGGTCGAGGTAAAGTTGGCGAGCGACTGGAGGAATGGGCGCATCTGATCGGCACCGAGTGCGCAGTTCAGGCCAATAGCCATGGGATCTGCATGGGCAACGCTGGTGATAAACGCCTCGCCGGTCTGTCCAGAAAGCGTACGCCCGGACTGATCAACAATGGTGCCTGAGACAAACAAAGGAACGCGCTCGTACACGCCGTCTTCAAATAGTGTGTCGATTGCAAACAGTGCCGCCTTGGCATTAAGTGTATCAAAGATGGTTTCCACCAGCAGGATATCGGCACCACCATCCAGAAGCCCGCGGATCTGTTCCGTGTATGCCGTGACCAGCTCATCAAAAGTGACATTGCGGAAGCTTGGATTCTCAACTGAAGGCGAGATAGAGCATGTACGGTTAGTCGGTCCAATCCCGCCGCACACAAACCGCGGCCTATCTGGAGTCTCCTTCAGCATACCCACGCAAGCATCTCTGGCCACTTCTGCCGCAGCTTTGTTCAGCTCGTACACAATAGACTCCATGCCGTAGTCGGACTGAGCAATCGATGTTCCTGAGAATGAGTTGGTCTCGACAAAGTCAGCGCCTGCCAGCAGGTAGTTGAGGTGGATCTTGTATATCAGCTTGGGCTGAGTGAGCACAAGCAGATCGTTGTTGCCTTTCAGGTCCTTATGGTGGTCCTTGAACCGCTCGGTACGAAAGTCCTCCTCCGAAAGGCGCAGTTCCTGGATCTCCGTACCCATCGCACCTACAGTTGCACTTACATGTGAATATTATGCAATAGCGCAACCAGGCTTCTTTAGATCGCTATACATGTAGCTGCAATAGATAAGATACTCCTGCCGCTTCATTGAATGTAGCTTTGCACTGCTACTTACCGTCAAGGAACATGATCCGCTTGCTCATCTCGTTTTCTATGTATTCTGTCGCAGCACGCCGACTTTCAAAGCCGGCTGGGACGATCGAGAAAGGCGCCATAACTTCCAAGATATTGTTCAATTATTTCTACAATGGTAATTCAAGTGGAAAGTAGAAGAAAATACAGAGTGCGGATGGAAGAAGGTTGAGTGGGGGGGGTTTGGTTAGAAAAACTGTCTTGCCCAAACACCGTTTGTTTCACATCAAATCGCAAGCTGAAAATTTTGCAGTTATTTTTCGTGTGATCGGCTGTTATTTTCGCCAGCAAATGGTTTGCCTTTGAGTTCAGCCCGCAACACGCGCACTTGCTTTTCCCACACTCTGTTTTTTTTTTTTGGTTTCACGAAGATTTCTATTGCATTTGAATTTACAAAGCACAGCCTTCTTTAACACGCAGTCATGGTCGAGGAGGAGCTGTGCACGGCCGGTATCGACGCGTTGCTAGAAGCACCCGCGAAACGCGCGCGTGTAGCTGACAATTGTGATGAGAAACTGCTGACGCCCGAGCACATATTCCGGAATCTCCGACTGCGTCGGATTGTGCGAGAGAATCATAACGACACAGTGGCACAGATAGCACTGATGTTTTATCGCCCAGACGACGACGGACTGCAGGGTCACGGAACTGGTGGAATGCCTACATACGAGCGGTCTTTTGACAAGCGTGGTGGTTCAGTACGCGATCCCGATGACAACAGCAATTTGCTTGTGAGCATTGGCCATATGCAAGCAAATGTATTTGATAACGAGAACTGTGGCGATCATCTAGATATTATGTCTCATTTTCAGCTTGATGATGCAGACCCAAGTATGTTGCGGTCCTGCTGCTGGATACGCGTCCCAGGCGATGCACTATTTGCAGTTGCTGGTGAGGACAAAATGGTGCACCTAATCAGTCTTGCGTGGACGCGTGAGATACGGATATTGCGAGGTCATACGGGAACAATTGTCGATCTGCAGCCACATCCTACTGATACGCGCCTTTTGCTGTCAGTGAGCAACGACAGGACTGTGCGGATTTGGTCTATCCTCAATGGCGCGTGTCTGCGTATATACAGCTATGGCGCTACTGCTGCGCGCTTTCATCCCAATGGAAAAAGCATGTTTACCGGGTCTTCTACAGGCGAAGTCAAGCAATGGTCTGTGCCCGAATTTGATTATGAGTCAACCGAGCCTGTAATGGTAGCCGCTGACAATGGCACTCGAATTGTTACCGGTAGGGGCGGAATAGGTTCATCAATCGACAGCCTACGCTTTGCAAACTCGAATCTACTTGTGAAGAGCATGGCTGGACGAATTGACTATTGGGATCTGGATACCAAAGCAATTATTCGTAGCTTTATTGTTCGCAATCATGGTGTAAATGTGTCACGCTTTGATGTCAGCTACGATGACAAGTACCTTTGCGCTGGTAATAGTCGTGGTGAGATCTACATATTTAGTATTGATAGCGGCAAAACATTGCGTCGACTTGCTCATAAACGGTCTGTACGTCCAGTTACATGTGCGATCTTTTCTCGAGACTGCCGTAGCGTGGTATATTCTAGCGAAGCAGGGTTTATCTGGCGCTACGATTATGTAGATGACGAGACACTTGTTGAATGGGAGAGACCCGATGAAAGCGCCTCGAATGACGACATGAGCGAGTAGAGAGTGTATTTTATTCATGTTCAGCTTATTTTATTTATTGCCTGATAAGCTCAACGAAGAATAGATATAAGAAATGTAATTTTACAAACCGATTTATTGGCTGGAATTATGTACCTCAGTTGCTGGTGGAACGAATAAGCCTGCCATGGCACCCTCAATCGTGTATCTCTGATGCATCTCGCGTGTAACTCCAGCTGCTGCCAAGGTGCCCTGTCGGAACGCGGGGTTTGGATCATCATATTTGTCCCGAAGCTCTATCTTCATTGCCTCATATGGCGATTCAGATGGATCAAACGGTCCATTATCCACCTCGTCCTCTTCCATATCGTCATCGCCAAAACCATCGTCAATGGTTCCCAAAAGAGATTCAATATCCATTTGCACTCTCCGCGATGCACTGCGATTGCTCAGCGACGACTTCTTTAACTGAACCATTTTGCTTTTGACAATCTCCTTTGCATCCTTATCCGAGGTGGCGAGCTCGTTAATCAGGCTGTTCTTGGCCTGCTCCTTCTCGCGCCTCTCATCCTCGAGCTGCTTGAGATAATCTTCGCGCTGCTGTTGCCGTTTGATGCTCTCTTGATCAGAGATAATACGCTGAAGCTTGTGCTCGCGCTGTTGCTTTGTACGGTTTTTGCTGATGCTGGTTTGATTCTCTCTCTTGTACCGCTCGATCAAATGGTCAATCTCGTTAGTGTCTACATCATAGAGAAGCCTGATTATGTGGTCCTCTACCATCTCAAGATAGGCATTGTACTCCTTCAAACTCTTAAAGTCGTCCTCGCGCTTATTGAATATCATCGACATGCGTTGACGGATGCGCACCTCATTCTCAACTGTCAAATCCTCGAATATTGGCTGATAAAAATCGTTCTTACGCAGAATTCGGTGGCACTCAGGACACGGTGCAGGGCCAGCATTGAATCGATTCCCAACGCATTCCTCGCACATCTTGTGGTAGCACGGACTCACCAGCAGTTTCATGTGCGGGTTGAGGTATCGCCCACTCTTACATTGCGGGCACGCATCATCTTCTGTTCGCCACGCGGGAATCTTTTGGCTCTGCGCAGGCGCAAAGACTTCCATGTTGGTCTTGTCCTTTTGATAGAAAAAAGAAAAGAAAATTTTACTTTTTTTTTCACCTCCTTTTTAGACGATGGAAGGGATATTGAAATGTGATAACAGAAACACGTCAAAACCTCTTTCCCGACTTTTTGTACATTTCCAGAGAATTGCAGTTGATTGTACCTACAGGTCTTTGGAATTCGGCTATGGCTGGCCTCACGTGCGTTTTTAGAAAAATTGAGCAACTCCTTTCCCCAGTGTCTTTTCGGTGCGTTCTCGGCCTTTTTGAAGGCTGAAAAGCCCTGAGATCCGTGCTTCCACAGTAATGGTGGTCTCTTCGCTTACTTTTGATATTTTTTATTGCATACACTTCTGCTTTCTATTTTAGAAATTTGTACAAATCCGTATTCGCGCACAGACGGAAATATTAACAAACTTCTTAAACAACTACCCAACTTGTGATGATGGCGCAGACACCGTCCCAAGAGCCTCGGCAGACGAGACGTACAAATAGCTCACCGATGACACCACTCGATGGACTGCGCTTTTTTGCCTTCATGGTCTACTTTGTTGGACATTCACTTGTCATGAATATGTGTCAGCTCGCTGTGTGCCCTTGGCTTAGACTGCTATCGCCAAGGGCTGACCGTATGTTCAACCAGCAAGTCGAGCGCTGGTTTTGCACCACTCTCCTGTCTGCGACTAGTCTGTGGGCGCCGACCGAGCTTGTTCTTACAGGGGATAGAACCTTAATTAATGAGGATGACAGTAGAGACGCAGCAATTGGTAATATTAGCAACTTAAACAACTGGTTTACTCCTGCGTTGAAGAGTGGCTGCATGATGATCAGTAACCACCAGACATACTTCGATTGGATAATTATCTGGATATTAAGTTACTTTGTGCGCTGTCATGGATTTATGAAGATAATACTCAAGGCCGAACTCAAGAACGTACCAGTGTTTGGTTGGGGTATGCATTTCCTTGACTTCATCTTCCTCAAGCGCAAGTGGGCAGATGACAAGCGGACATTCGCTGACCATATGCAGAGAATTGTCGAGCATGACGACCCAGCATGGCTTCTGATATTTCCTGAGGGCACTGTTATTTGTGAAAAACGTACTGCCATCTCGAATAAATATGCTGAAAAGATGAGTCTCAGACGTCCCGAGCACACATTACTGCCGCGAGTAAGTGGCAGCAGAGTGTGTCTATCCCATCTGCGGCAGAGAATCGAGTACTTGTATGATTTGACTATTGGATACGAAGGGTTAAAAAGCGGCGACATTCCAGAGAATGAGTATGGTCTAGTGAGCATGTACGGCAAGTGTGTTTATCCACGTCAAATTCATATACATGTTAAGCGTTATCCTGTTTCTGAGATTCCTGACGATGAGGAAGGGTTTGGACAATGGATGCACAATATATTCATTGAGAAGGACAAGCGTATGGCAAAGTTTTACGAACTTGGCCACTTCCCTCATGACTTTAGCGAAGATAATACAATTCCGAGGAATCAGCCAGTGCTTCAGACTTCTATGCCCGCCAAGGCAGATAATCTTGTAGTAGAACTATTGTGGATGTGGGCGCAATTCCTGATGATCTTGATACCGGCACGTCGCGTCTATGGCGCCATATTCTCAAGTGTGATATCGCTTGTAGCCAGGGCATGGTGATGCTATCCGGTAATTGGTAGAGTTTTAGCATATCTGTGTTGGGCCTGTCATCTACACGTTTTCTTTCTCGCGAGTTGTTCAAATAATTAACTAAAGAGTTTTCAACTATACAACAACTGCGTATTAGAAATTTCTTCTGATACTTTGCTACCAGTATTTCTGTCAAATTGATCGAGAAAGTAACAAGTTAGAAATTGAACTCTGGAAAGGGAATGGAACAGAAAATGAATGGAGAAAAATAAATGAAACTAAAAATGGAATACGAGCAATACTAGGCACTTTCCATTATTTTGATAAAGTCCTCTTCGATAACTACAACAGCAATGCAAAAAAATATAGAGTAAAAGTTAGCAATGATAGTAAAACTCATGGAACATCATTATTGTATATTTACAACACAAGTATATACTTACTTCCACCATGATTACCAAAGTCAAACTCATCAATCATTGCCTGAATTTCTTCATCAGAAATACTCTCACCCAATTCACGAGCAAGCCGACGGATATCTGGAGCCGAAATAATACCTGCAGCGCTTTCATCAATAAGTCTAAATGCCTTCTTATACTCATCAATAGGTTTAATCGCAGCAACCAAAGGATGTGCAGCCTTTTGAAATCCATTCGAATCAATCTTCGATCCATCTTTTGTTCCAAACTGACTCATAAGCCGTAGTACCTCCTCCTTATTAATATTGAATCCCAGCGCGCGTAGAGCAACCTTAAACTCAAAATAATCAAGAAGACCATCTTTGTTGGCGTCAAACAGAGAAAATGCTTCCTTTATTTCGTCAAACTTATTATCTGTAGGTCTAAGCGTCCGCGCGGTAGCGATATTACGCGACATCGGATTATATTGAAAACCGTTCCCCATTGTTTAGAGACTTCTTTGTGCGCAGCAACTGCCTAAGCTAGTTAGAGTTGACAAATTTCACAACTACTAGGATTCTGAAATTAGAACTTTAGCAATTCCAATTTTTCTTACAGTCAACTTTAAATTAACCAATTGATGGCAGCACTCGTACTTTTTTGTAATATTATAGAGAAGTCGACGTGGTTGATATTCAAGAAATAGCGTTGAAGCAAAGGGATTCGTACCAATTGTGTTGATGGCTACCAATTCAACGTTACAGTGCGGGGAATATTGTCAAAAAAAATCGGTGTAGTTGTTCTTTGGTTGCAAGGAAAAATAGAACAATAATAGTTGCGTGAGGTATAGCGACAACAAATAAAGCAAAAGGTCTGAAAAAGGGAAGAGTTGAGTAGCACAACTCCTGCACACAGAGGGTTTTTTGGATTGGATTGGATTGAGAAGATATCCATGCTACAATTCTATTGGCTGTCGCAATAACAAACAAACAAGACAAATACAAGAGGCAAGCTTGCTTGCACCCCCTTTTTTCCTTTAACAAATTCGTATTTTCTAATGTGCCTCTAGCTAGTATTATGCATTAAATGGAAACGATTAACAGCAAGAGTGAATTAGCAGGCAATGTTGCCGAATGGGCAACACACGAACTAGGGTTTAGGAAGAGCACTACGCTTGTTACAGCCAAAGGAGAGGAAAAGATCACTAGCGTCGAAGTTGAACCGCTTCTCCAAGGCGAACTAGCAATTATCCTAGATAAAGCCTCAAGACATCTAATATCTTCGCAAAATGCTGAGCGCAGTCGACGTAGAATAGCAGCATTTTGCGCACAGTCTTCTGGGGATAAAGATATTCAATCATTGCAGCATGTTGCTTTGACACGCGAGCTTACTGTGCTTAATGTGAAGAAACAAACTGTTTCAGCAGATATTAAGGGAATTGAACTCGATAATCACAGTACAATTCGGAACATTAATGAGATTGAGGCCAAGCGGCGTGCTGCCGAAAGTCGCATTCGCGAGCACCGTTTACAGATCTTGAAGAAGCAATTGATGGCGGAGCGCTTGCGTAGAATGACTAGTCGTATGAGGATTTTAACACAGGAGATGCGTTCTGGTGCAGACACAGTGCAGGCTCCGGACACCACTGCAGGAACGACAATGACGGTTCATGGAGCGTCTGTTTCTTACGAAAACGACTCTGACAGCCCATCCGTTTTCTTGTCCAGTCTGATTTCAAGACTGAAAGCCATTCCTGCAGGTTCCCAGTATGCAGCCAACAGGTAAGTGCATATGCATAAAATGGAAATGTGCTGTGAGAGCAGCTACTCTGTCTACTAACATTGCCTGTATATATTTTTTTACTAAAGAATAGCACGCAGAAGCTTGATGATACAAATACACTTGAGCAGACTCAGTCAACAATCGCCAACATTATATATTTGCTAAAGGTAAATTGAAATATCCACTTTGATTTTTTTCATGCGAAGAATTATTTGGTGTGAAAGCCGTTGTATTTCTAATTAGCTTTTGGCCTTACATGTCAGATCTGTAGAGATTGGAGGATCAACATCTGGAAATGTGGACATCGGTCCGCACAAAGCGTTCACAACTAGATGTAGATCAATCTAAACTCTTCGAGAAGCTTGAAGAAATTGCTAGCCAACTGCGTATAAATTCAGCGACAGATAGTGATATGAACTATGACTATAAGTAAGTACAATCAATTGGCACATTAAAAGTATGTGTACTGAATGGGAGGGTTTTGTTTTTACTTAATCGAATTGGTTGTGTTAATTGAAGGTTAACTGTAGGATATCGGTTTTACAAGCAGTTCTTCGCGATGCAGTGGCCCAGGTGGACAAAACTGCAAAGATGCTGTTTCCTGTATTAAAGATTGCAGAGACATGCACCTGGACGTCGAATGAACATAGCAACAAAGTATGTGGAGCAGTGGAATGCTACTTGAATGACTGATATATGGTATTGTGCAACATATTTTTTAAAAGATGTGTGCGTAGAAGTTATGGAACTATGCTTAACTTTTGATTTTTGGCTCGCAAGATGTAGGCGCAGGAGATTGCTAAGACTATAAAGTTAGTTAAGAATCTGGCTGCTGCTTCCCGAAATGAGGCAGCTGAGGTGAGTATCAACTGCTAAACATTAAATATGTTTAAGTATTAGCATATTGAGAAGGTTGTGCTACAAATGATATGCGACTAATGTGTAACGTTGCATTCGAGGAAAAGATAATGCTGGTAGGTAAAGAAGTATGCTGGTACCGATGTTGCTGATACACACCAGCATTTTGTCCAAGCATTGCGATACGTCGATCTCCGTAGTGGCTGGGATTCAATCCGTTTGAGCGATTTACAACTCATTTACTTGGAATCAAGGTAAGTTTCTTATGACGATTGTGTTTGAACCTTATGTTTCAAACAAAAAGAAGAAATTAGCTTATCAAATTGATTGCTTGGGGATTTTAATTGTGTATCGCATGATGTTCTTGACAATGCATCTTTAGTGATGGCGGCAAAGAGGACAAAGCAGTGTCTGGAAAGCTCATAGCACACAGTTGCTTTTCAGGTGTTGAACGTGATCGCCGGCTATGCGATATTGCGCATGAGACAACTGCTATTTCGAATCAGGTATAGTGTGTTTGACAAAAGAAAGCGGATGAATGTTTTTTTGTGGACCATTCATGCTACTAACAGTCAGTAATCTGGTTGGCGGGATTGTGTAGGCACATGAGACAACGGTTGAGAGACTGGGTCAACAGGCTGTACAAGGTAAGCATCGGATATGGATATTTTTAGATAGGAAACTGTCAATATTGTTCCGACATGTTCCTTTATGACTGCGGATTGATCAGGTGAGAAGTATGGGCAAATGATATGCACAGCCAATCGTCCGTCAACGACTATTAAGAAAAGAGTGCCAAGAGAGAGATGGCTTTTGGAATACATTTTTCTGGCTGGACGAACAACGCACGTTCATTTATGCATATGCATGTAAAACATATACACAATGATCTGAAAAACATACTCTGTGAGCGAAGAAGATGCACTTGTTGATTCTGTAGTCTTGCGAATTGCACACATGATAAACACCATGGAATACGAATTGGCTGCAAGTTATGACAGAACGAGACAGATAGGTAAGGTCCTTGAAAAGCGCCGCACTTATTCACTTCCTGCAACACACGATGCATGCGTCTTTTGTTTGTGCTGCTGCGGGTACGCAGTTAATGTCTTGCAGCAAGGGCCTTTCTGGCACTCGCTTGATATGCCATTCTGGGTATAGTTCCTTTGTTTTTCCAGAAGAGAAGCAGACAGAGAACTATACACTTTATGGTGTGCTACAGCCGCACTGCTTTTGATGCTCTTTTCCCCCTTTGTCAATTCAGCCACATATGCACTTTACGATCCATATACCTTGGCATGTCAGCGTGGAGGCAGAGGCTGTGCTATCGAGAGAGACTGGGAGTTGGACTTTTTTGTGGAGTATGATTGGCCCTAAAAGCTACGAGGATGTGTTTGTATGTGATTAATTTCCGTGTCCTGTTGTACAGCGAGTGTAGTCAACGACAGCCAGAGAGATGTGGGGGACAAATCCCTTGTGGCGGCGGTTGATGGGTTGCGTACATATTCACAGGATAAACGAGGTAAGTAGCATCGGACAGCCATACATGTCTTTTTTTAAAAGGTGGCGACATGTCTATACTATTGGTTTTGTTACCCACTCGCTTGTCATTAATTGAGCGCTCTGTGCAGAATTGCTGGTGTGCCATTTTGTTTTGTCCTTGATTTGGAATATGACATCATATAGCTTCTGCAAGTACTGTCATGGAAGAATGGATGAAGACGAGTAAGGTCATGCAGCATTTACAAACAGCAAAGAATTCAGCGGAAACAGAAGAAGAAATTGCAGAGCTTTCAGACATAAGGTAAGACATACTTTTTGCAATGCAAGTCTTCAAGACATGATCTGGTGTCAATAACAGCGTAAATGGTAAATAGGCACTTGCGCCATATACAATGCTGTTAGCCATAGCTAGTAACGACTATTTGCATTTTGAACGCAATTGACCAATGTTAGGTGTTAATAATAAGCAGAATATTTATTTTTCATTGCACTGTGTAGTGGCAGATTATTTACAGAGACGTTTGCACCCTGGTACCGACGTGATGGCGTTTCCTATGCGGAGTACCTGAAGCAACTGAAAATAGCTCGTACCAGCGATAAGCAGAGCTCCGATGGACAAAGCCAGTCGCCTTAATTTGCATTCAGCGAGGATAGAAAAGGAGCAAAGTTAATATGCACATGGGTGTGACCTCTCAATTTGTTTTTCACACCTGCAGTAGATTGAAGAAGGGGTTGTTATTGACAAGAGAGACAAATGCCATTCAATGCAAATAAAAGTAGAGGGATATGGATGACAAACAGTACTGCGGATTTTTGCACTACTATAGCACAATCCAAAATATATTAGATCTTGTTTTACTTTTTTACTGAGGAATATGAGCAAATGGCAAGAGTGAAAAGGGGAAGTGTTTCCCATGTTTATTGATTTGTTTTCCCACATGCGATTGTTGAGGTGCATCCCGTACCCACACGTAACAAAGATGTTTGTACAGCATGAAAACAGGGATTAAGGAGAAAACACGCCTCCTTATCATGTTGGATAATACTTTAGATTGGGTTGCCTAAAAAGAGCTGTTCCTGACTAACAGAAGGGGAGGGAGGAAATAGGCAGAAGATGAAATAGCGTAGGTGCAGAGGTTGTATGTGCAGGGATGCGTGCAGGCTTCTTCTTTTGGCAACCTACGGGGTTTCCCAAGCAATGTTGCGATTTCCAACAGCTTGCGAGTTGAAGTAAATGAAACAAGTGTACTTAAGCCTTTAATGCATATATGCGCATTTTTCATTTGTGTATGCCACCCACCCCCTCGACGCAGTAACACTACAATGTGCTACTGCCACCTTTTCAAGGAGAACTAGTGGGCGGAGGAACGAGGGAATCGAATAACACAAGCAAACAGGTTTACAACAATCGATTGAATTGCAGTTGGAGAAATAGGGGGGGTGTTTATGAACTGGATAATTTACCCGCCCCCCCTTCCTTCCTTTTCGTTTACTCTACATTAGAAGTGTTTAAGGATTTTCTAAAGTGTTAACCTTGTTGTCTCTGATGTGCATCTCGCTTGAGTTGGCTATTTCAGTCCTCTTAACAATGTGCCTCTCGCGTACATTGGTAGGCAGCGAGGAAGGGTGGTGGTTATTTCCATAGATAATTTGAAAATAAAAAAGACTTGTGACGAAACAACCTTTTTGGATAGAAAAGAAGGATAGGGAAGATAAAGGGATTACATGCTTGGCTACTTGGCATTGAGGAATAATCAAGTGCATCAATTTATTGCTGGTCATTAAAGTACTATTTTCTGTCAACTGCCACTGTCTATCTATGGATTTGTTGCGCACTTGGCAAGTGACTATTCATCATTTTTGTCTCTACTCTGACTATTCTCTTCATTTTTCTCTTAAACAAACTGCTTCTAAAAAATTGGGCTTTTACCAGCTATTTCTAACAGCAACACTTCAATAGTTTGTGCTATTCTTTTAAACAAAGCGGGAGAAAGTGTCTCCATCTTGGGATCCGCACCACGGCAGCTTCTCATTAGATAGGTTATTGTTCAAAAGCATACGCAGGGCATCTTCCCTGTAAATCCCGGAGAACACCCTCCTCCGGAGTGTCGTCCAGTCTACACCACAGCAGAAGCAGTGCTCATACTCGCTGTCACACATCTCCCCAAACAGGTCTTTTGTGCAGCAGACTATCTGCTAGCTCACTGCCGAATGCACGTGCCGCGTCCACCTGCTTTTGCCGCATTCTTGTGAAGCCAAGAAAAAGACAAACATTTTTGGCTTGTGCATTGCGCAGCCTGTGCTTTCATCGCTTGAGCTTTTTTTATTTTTGTTCTGCCATCTCTTTTCCGTGTATGCGCTCATTCTTGCTCCTCTATTCCACTCATCGGCTATTTGACCCAGCTTATTTCCTTAAAAAATAATCCCGCGAGATCTCCTGCCAACTACATTCATATTTATTATCCTGACTGACATACATAAAGTGCCTTTTCTTCTTTTCCTCGCATTTACAGTCCACATCTTTACTATTTCTTTTTGCGCTGCTAAACATAAAAGAGTAGACATCCTTTTTGGACAAAAGCTCATCCTTGCAAGGTTTAAAAAGAAACTCGCTTCTTATAAGTGTTGCAAATATTCATCACTTCCCAACATCACTTGCTGAGTTTAGTTGGAAAGCCTTCTCATTTCTACATCCTTTTTTGTATTTTACCTTATTCCAACATTATTTGCATATTTTATTGGTTCCATTTTCCATAGTGCTATTATACGTAGTCTAGAAAAAAAATTACCTGCATAGCTCTTCAAAAAGGAAAAACAAAACGGGGACAAGGTAAGTGTCAATAGTCAACCGATCTCAACAGTAGCTATTTTCGTTTTGTTAATTTAGCTGTTTCAACGCTGTGTGGATCTTAATCCGGAAGAGGGGGAGCGCAGATACTAGGATATCTGGATCATGTGTGTGGGATTTCTGTGCGCTCTCCAACAATTCCCTCCGTCTTGGTAGAGGGGAGAGGGTCCCCTCCACCCTCCCCGTTCTTCTGTGCGGGCACTTTAACATGCACATCCCTCCATCCCCAAGTGTCGAGGGAGAAAAATAATGGTACGCCAGCGTACGCAGGCGTTCCTCCGGGGAGCATTGTCACAAGTGCTAAATTGGAAGAGGGGCCACCCTTTAAGGATGGTCAGCGCCCCCCCCTCCGCACCCTTTTGTCCTAGGGGTCTTCCTTGTGCGCAATATGTCCAGGGGCGCTCGCACGCACACGCAACTCAAGCCCATACCAAAACAGACTAGCAGGGAGTACTTTGCTGGTGTTCTAAGCAACAACTGCGACAAATGTAATTGGCAAATCTTCAGAAATACTTCCTCTTCTTCCACTTCCTATCGCGACCATTCCCCCCTCTTCCTCTAGTTGGATCTCCTCCCATTAAAGAACACTTGCAGTCACAACTGTTTTCCTTCTTTCAACCAGCAGTCACCACTTGGCTTTTTCTTTTTCTTCCTTCCTTATTCTTTTGTTTCTCTATACGCTCAGTTATATCTGCTTTCTCCCCCCTCTCTCTCTCTCCCCCATCCTCATACTCTTAGGGTTCGTGAAACCATACAACAACAACAACAAAAAACATCTATACGCTCCATACAAGTCTTTCAGTTCTCTCCCCTCTACCCTACCAAAAAACCCCCTTGGGCTCTCAGACTTTCTTGCATCAGCTCACAGCCTACCCCACACATCCTAGTGAGAGAGAGGAACTCCCAGAACCTCTCCCTTCCTGCATTGGATACAGCATAACTGCTTACTTTCTACAGACTGTTGCACCTTTTTATTGGCAGACGACGAAAAAAAAACCAAAAAAAAAATCCTACTTACGCACGCACTGTTTTGGCTTTCAAAAAAACAATACCCTTGCAGACAAACAATAAGTAGGTCAGACGCAGTATAGCACAGCAGGTCGTCTCGCAAACACAAATCATGACTCGTTCACAGTCTTCGCAGCGTCCAGGCACCGCAAGTGGCGGCAGAGTCCGTCACCGCCAGCATGCAGGGTCGTTCAGCTTGTCTTCTACGGAGAACGACAGGAACGCAAACAGTCGTGAAGGTAAGTCTCAACAACAGGACATAAGACTGCTATAATTCTGTAAATACAACAATTAGCTAAAAACAACAGCTCTATCGGATCTCTAATTTTGATTGGCCTATTTTGTAGATGACGATGTAGAAACTGGGACGCACAGGAAAACTACTCCGAGCGATCAGAGCCAGGACAGCACAGACGAATCTGACCACCACGGCGTTCACGACAGAAACGGCATGAATGGTGGAGACGAGTCTTTGCAGCAGGATGTAGTAGAAGACGGTAAGCTCCATCATGATGCATCGAAAGCAACTGGAAATAACACCAGATCTCGCCAGCGGCGCCGCGCTCAGGGTACTGTTGGAGCTGCTCAAGAACAGACGCCGAAGGATTCGGACAGCGCATCGCGCAATGGCGGCGGATACAACGGTAAGTGAAACGCCATCCTTTTCTTATTGAAGCGACGGTGGAGACGACCGCAATCTCGCACTACAAAGCGCAACATTTTTCCTTGCCTTTGAATTGCCCTTTGGAGTCTGCTATTTTTTGCCTTCTTTGAATCCTATGAAGTGGGTTCCTTTGCACAAAGTGCTTGCAAGAGACGTATAGCTAAACCCACATCCTGACAAGATATGTTCAATTTATGGATCTTTTTTGAAAAAAAAAGTGTAGGTGGTTCCACATTGCACGTGCCATGCAAATTCCACAGACATGGAAACTGCACTGCAGGTGACAAATGTTACTTTTCACACGACCTGACTGTGTATGAGAGGACTGTCTGCAAGTACTTTGCCAAAGGAAACTGCAAATATGGAAACAAATGCGCTCTGTTGCATCCCGGCGTAAACGACGGCACAAATGGCGCACGCAGCCAAAAATCTTCCGGTGGCAGTGCGCGCGGAGGTCAGAACCAGCGCGCTGCCCCGGCCAAGGGCATTCGTGGTGCATTGGCCGCAGGTGGTGGAAAACGGGATCGCAGAGCCCCAGCAGAGGCCTCATACAGCGATGCCGCTAGTGGACGTGCTGCTGGTGAGTCTGCAGATAGCGGAATTCCATCAGCTCTGCACTCACAGCACAAGTCCAATGGGACGTCCAGCGCAGAAGATTCGGCAAGCGCAGTTGAATCTGGCGACGGTGTCGCAGCTACAAACGCGTGGGCGACAGGATCGCTTGCATCGGCGTTGCGCGGGGTGGAACTGTGGACAGATTCAAGCGTCTTTGGTGATGGTGCAGATCATGGTGTTGGCACACCACAGACGGGTGGCTCGCTGTCGCCGCAGCGGATACACATGGAGGGACTGTGGGGCAATGTAGCAGATGCTACCAGTGCACAGTCGCAGCCGATTCCGCGTGCATCGGCACTGGGTAGGACATTCGGTAGAGACAATGGCGGTGGCGAGAGTGGGCTCAGCGTGCAGGACAGTTTATTGATCGACAATCTGGCACTTTCACATAGCGCGGCGCACCAGTCGTTTGGCGGATCGCCGTTTATGACAAGCTCCATTCCGCTTCTGGATCATTTCCGCGAAACCGCCGGCACGTCACCGCATGCAAGCTCACTCTCGCGCAATACACAGGGGATGTTGCTCGGTCGTCACGCCTTTACTCCTATTGATTCTGGCGCGCAGGCGTCGCCACATGCAAGCGAGCTGTTGGGACGCCCATTGCATTCGTCGAGCCTGGCACATGAGCCACGTAGCCCGTTATCATTTGGAGCGCCGGCGCACATGGACGGTGCAGGGTCTCCGGCGCACTCATTTAATGACATTCGTTCGCTGCCGTACTGGGCGCAAATGGGCGGGTCTCCATTCCAAAGCGCTCACTCATCGCCTTTTGCAAATGCAGTCAATGGGTTCGGCGATGCCACGCAGTCTGGGGCAATCCGCCAGCGCATAAAGCCGTCGGCGCCACTGTCCATGTTCTCTCTGGACGGCGGAGGCAGTGCGCATGCCTCTTCAGCGGCCTCTGACAACATTGACGATCTGTTTGAACTTGAACAGGAAAGCCCCTCCCAGAAGCGCGCGCCTGCAATCAATAGCAACACTCGCTTGGCTCCAAACCCGCAATTCATCTCCATCGAGGGTTTCTCGCGCAAGCTCGCTGGTTTATCTTCCACACCCGCGCAGCAGCGTAACTCGATTCCTGGCGTGTCACCCATTGCGCGCCCCAGTTTCTGAGGGTAAAAAAAATGCCTGTTTAGTGCAACCAAATCCACCACCAAAAAAATCTTTGTTTTATTTAGCCTACAGCTTTGTCTGTGCATCTTTCATGTGAGGTCATTTTTGTTGACTTCTTGTCTCGCTTTCATTTCCAAACAAAAAGCAAGTAACTTGCGTGTGTGCAAGCCATAGTTGATCTACTGTTACTTTCAGGGAATTTCCTGTAATAAATTCTTACTGGAATATTTAATAGCTAACATAGACTAAAAAACCTATCTTATCATTATTGTTGCTGCTTTCATTGTGAATATTGGATGGACTACGAGGACTGTTGCACCCGGCTATGGAGACGCAATCCAAAAGCACAGAGCTCTGATACGGATGTTGCCATTGAGCTTTTGGACCGTCTCGAATCCATGCTATCCACCTCAGCGATACCGTCGCGGGAGAAACTATTGGACTTGTTGGCAGTTACATGTAGCCTGACAATACCAGGGTTTGACTGGGCACCACCACATCTGCAACAATGTGCAGATAGATGTGTCAATACGCTTATAACACAATTAGGCTACAATATCGATAACTTCGTACTTGAGGCATCAGACTTTTCAACAATCTGCGTACAATATGTCAAGCCCTATTTTGGAAAGGCACCGCCGCGACCACAATATACACTGATGGGCAGCGATCGACGAGATCGGGCCACAGAATTCGGCTCGCAGCAGTGGAAAGAATATCCTCAGGCCATAGCTGTCTTTATCTGGATGCTGCAGCACTTGGACAGAAACCAAATAGAAGGTGCTGTTCCATCTATACTACCTGTGGTAACTACACTACTGGATGACTATGAATGTTGGGCAAGGTTGCGTGGGTTAGATTTGGCCGAGTTGTTACTTCGGCGAGCTAATGACAAGTTCCTACGTGGATCGGGAATTGCTGCCCTTATTGATTCTAGCCTAGGAAACAGCTTAGTTTACCAAGCGGACGCTGGAGATTTAGGACCAAGGCTGTTAGAGGCTGCGTTCCATGTGGCTATTCTGGCATCGTCTGTGCTATATACTGACATATCTGATTTACGATACACTCGCCAATGGTGGAGTCTGACTGACCGCTTGATTAGCAACAGTATATATGTTTCAGACAATGTAGCTGCTAATATTGTACTATGTTCCCAAGTGACTCCACTCTGCAAGAAACTCGGTCCTGCAATTGCCCGTCATTTACGTGCTCTAATAGGTGTGCTTACCCAGCACTTGCATTCTCCAGGCACACTATCCCCAGAAGTCTGCCGTCTACATCTTGTATTAGTAGATCAATTTTTGGCTCTGGCCGATGCTTGCCCGCTGCGTATTTCTGTCTACACTTCAGAGATTATTGCCGCTTTGGCAGTCTCGTGGAATAGCTACTATGAAGCTGGCAGTAGCTCGCCGAACGCGGATATGCGCGAAAATATTAAGCAACTCCAGAGCCGGACTATTGATGCAATCAAGACACTGTCGGCTATTGATCCTGCTATTGTACGTGCCGTCATTCAACGTCTGGCTGAGGCGCGTCCTGGGGTATTTTCCGAATGGCTTGAAATTACAAGTTGATATTTTTCTTGCAAATGTTACAGAGCTTACAAAAAGTATCTCTTTGCTATAACTGAGATGAATGCTAGGAGAACAGGTATATTATGTTTGTGGTGGGGAGTGTCTTTGGCAGTGCCATTAGCAACGGTTGTTTTTTCTTGCACCACAGACAGCAAAAAAAGAAACCAACCGATCACAATTTCCCATGTCATAACAGATAGGTAACAGCATAGACATTGAGAACAAAAGTATTACTAGAAATAGCAGTCCATGAAGTATCAATGCATGTACGATCTCGAAATTTAGCTATTACTAATGCATATCTGTGGATTCTTAACTACAACGTTGCTTTCTGGTTTTCAGATACATTATGATAAGCCTTCAAGGTAACTACTAGATAAATACTATGAATTTTAATAGTACCGCATCAGGCTACAGCTTTTCCTAGAAATATTAGCGATGTTTAGACAAATCAAAAAACTATTTGCTATCAAAGCAGTCACTTCGAAAGGTGCAAACACCATTCCCTTTATCTGTCATTAGATATTTTTTTTCTAAAAACAATAGCAATACAATTTGAAATAGAAAAATATAGATCGAGATCCAAATAAAAAAGGAACATGTGAAGATTGCCGTAACTCCAAGAAATGTCAGCCACAGAACGCCTCGTATGACAAAGTAAATTTTCATTTTAACTGTCAAATGCCCAAAGCTCGAGGTGGCTGACCACAAACTCTTGCTGTGCATCAGGATCTTTGTTTCTGAGATGTGAGGGATCTAAACAAAGTGGCTCATTATTGAATGTCGGACAGCGCGCAGAATATCCATGTAAGAAGTCGCCTTTGAACCACAGTCCAAATTTTCCACGTCCGCCTCCGATTGCAACAAAGTCTGGATCACAGAGAATAAAATATTCGTTTTCGCCAGTATAACGGAAGCAGCGCACTGCGTCCTTTTTGCGCGACTCCGGGCTAGACCGGAATGCTTTCCACAGGAAGCTACTTCAAAAAAATAACAAGATTGCGTTTGTAACCACATACCTGCCTTTAGTTATATTTCATGTAGATCTTTTATCATCCATTCTGCATCCCTATACCCCCCTTTTATTGCTTGTAAATAAAAGACTTACCTTGTCCCCTGGCCGTAGAACGTTGGTGAGAGCCGCAGAGTCTCATTGAGGAATGCTCCGAATACCTATTCAACGAAAACATCCACTCATCCCGCTTTGCCCCCTCTTATGCCATTAGTCCCCAAATGTTCAGTTCATGGAAGATGTTCTATGCATATGCGTCTCCAATCGATTTACCACACTTCCTGTGTAGGCTGATGCAACACTTACCCTGCCATTGTTATCCTTGATAGCCAGAAGCAACGCCTTTTCGCTCTCGCACTGCTGAAGCATCGTGTTCATACTGATCCCGTGCTGATCCATGCTGTAGACCAGTCGCCAAGTCTTTGCCAGCCGTTGCTGAACAGGTAACACTGCCCGTAGCTACAACAATAGCAACCAAGAAGAGAAACGTCATCCAGAGTGGTATGAGTGTTAAATATGTTGCAGAGTTTTCTCTCACACGGATGCGAGTGAATGCGATGCTATTGGCGCTTTACATTATAGAGCAAGTGTGTCAGCAGATCAGATTGTGTGGTGACACGGCGCCAAAGAAGCGTAAGTCCTTCAGAGAAAATCCTTACCTCGCTGGCAATCGTGGTCGTCAGGGCTTTGGGAATATCGTCCTTTCGGCCAAGCAACTGTACCGGCCGACGCTGCCTCTGTTTCTGATTTTGTGATGGTTGCTGTGGCAGCGGTGTGCCCAACGGCGTGTCCATCGCATCGCGCGCAGCCCTAGCAGTCTCCTGTTCAACAGAGCTCAACCCAGAACCATCCGATGCCGACGATGTCGCAGAGCCAACTAACAGCTCTCTGCACTCACCGTTGCCGCTTTCACCTCCTCCTCTGCTGCCGTTGTGTTCGGACAGAGCCGCACCATCTCCGCGCACGCCATCCACAAGCCCAAAGCCAAAGTGAAGCACTCGAGAGGCCAGCGACTGCGAAGGACTCTGGGTCACTTCGTCCGAGTACTTACGCAGACTCATCACGAGTTCTGGTGGCGCGGTGAACGAGCCAGTGAGTTTCCTGGGCACAGGTGGGCCCTGACTATCACCGAGGTCAATGCGACTAGTGGCCGGAGGCGTACTGTGCCGCTGAATGTCGAATTCCTGTTCAAACTCGTTACGCGGGCGTGAGAGTTCAAAATTCGAGGGAAAAGACTGAATGTCAAAGAAAGTCGATGTTTTGGAAGAAAGAGAAGAAGAGCGGCCTCGTTTGTCCTCGTTCTGATCGTTTGTGCTGCCTTGGCATTCAACAACTGTTTTTGAAAGTGAAACAAGCGGTAAGCCGCTGCTTCGAGTCGCTAGGCCTGGTGAGATCTGGATGCTGCCGTCCCCATTGCTGCTGCCTGCAAAGGGGGCTAGGCTCTGTGGACGTGGCCTTTTTCTCATATGTGGCGTCTCCATTAAAAGAAAAAGGGCTTCCCTGAAACATAAAATATATAAATATTGCAAAGTTTGGATAAGAGATGACTTGTCGCAGCGCTGGCGTGCAAAGCGGACTTTCTTTGGCTCTGCGCCAGAAATCGTCGGTAACAATAATCTTTTCTCATTTGCCAGCTGCTGCTTGGAGGCGGGCGCCTCTAACAAAGATGTGCGGGGCACCACGTGCCACTGCAATTGAGTCGCTTACCACCAAAGAGAGGAGGGTGTTTTTGAATCAACTTAACCAAGACCTTGGCTGGCTGACGTGCGTTCAGTGGGTGACGTTTGCAAACGTAACATCATAGCAATGTGCCATATTATCCTTTCTCTATATATAATTTGTTTTAAGCTTCAGTCCTACCAACCGGCCGACCGCAGCAAACGGCTAATGGAGTACGCCAATAGCTTGTTTAACCCATCGGGTCAATTGTTGTGGAAGGACGGACGGACGGTCATTTTTATGGATGATTTTTGACGATAATCTTCTATATATTAGAACTATATGCTTTTTTCTGCCAATCAAGACGCAGTCTCTTACTATTTACTTGAAAAAATAAACCCTTCTGATGTACCATTAAGTTTTGTCTACTTTTGCTATTTCCATATAAAAAGCA